>JAQQSK010016604.1:0-10382 GCA_028658325.1 Potorous gilbertii | reverse complement strand
GGTGAGAGAGAAATGAAGTGGGAGGAGAGAGGGTGAAATGGAATGGGGCAAATTATCTCCATAGAAGAGGCAAGCAGGAGACTTTTTAGTGGAGGGAAAAAGAGGAGAGCTGAGAAAAAATCAAGAAGTTTACTCTCATCACATTCAACTAAAGGAAGGAATAAAATGCTGACTCATTTTGGTATGAAAACCTATCTTACAATACAGGAAAGTGGGAGGGAAGGAGATAAGCAGGGTGGGGGGTATGATGGAAGGGAGGTCAATGGGAGGAGGTAGCAATTTGAAGTCAACACTCAGGGACTGACAGGATCAAAAGAGAGAATAGAAACAATGGGGGCATGATAGGATGGAGGGAAATATAGTCTTACACAACATGACTTTTATCGAAGTCATTTGCAAAACTATACAGATATGACCTATATTGAAATGCCTGCCTTCCCAAAGGGAATGGGTGGGCAGGGAGGGATAGGGAGTGGTTGGAACTCAAAAAGTTTTAGGAGCAACTATTGAGTACTGTTCTTGCTACTAGGAAATAAGAAATACAGGTAATGGGGAATAGAGCGTTATCTGGCCCTACAGGATAAAAGAGAAGATGGGGACAAGGGAAGGGAGGGATGATAGAAGAGAGGGCAAATTGGCGATAGGGGAAATTAGAATGCTTGGTGTATTGGGGTGGGGGAGGGGAGAAATGGGGAGAAAATTTGGAACTCAAAATTTTGTGAAAATGAATGTAAAAAGTTAAATAAATTTATATCAAAAAAAAAAGAATAGAGCAGAACCAGGAGAATTTTGTACACAGCAACAATCACGGTGTGCGAGGAATTTTTCTGGTATACTTACTACTTCATTGACATGCATGAACTTAAAATGTTTCCAATGGACTTGAGGCAAAATGCCATCCATATCCAGAGGAAGAAGTATGGAATCAGAATGCAGAATGAAGCAGAATATGTTTTCTTGTGCTATGTTTTGTTTAGATTTTTCTCATGGTTATCGACCATTCCTTTTATTCTTGTATGCGACATGACTAATGTGAAAATGTGTTTAATAAGAATGCATGTGTAGAATCCATATAAAGATTGCATGCCATCTCAGGGACGATGGGAGGATGGTAGGGGCAAAAATCTAAGACTTATGGAAATGATTGTAGCAAACTGAAAATAAATTAATTTTAAAAAGAGATTAAGAAAAAAAAGCAGTCCTTCATGAAAAAATATTTACTGTTTCAGAAAGTTAAAAAGTAGAAGAAAATCCAGTTGTGAATATCTAATGCTTTTTCTTTCCTTGGCATGTGGTGTCTGCAACACAGCAGGCAATATACTTTTATATTTATCTTAACAATTTATCGGTCACATAGTGAGGAGGGAAAGATATGGACTCAGGAAACAGATTATCTGCTCAGCGAACACATCTTTATTCTATAGAACTCCTAGGGAGAAGCAGATCACTGAGCTCAGTAGCAGGCCATTCCAGAATGTCATAAAATTAACTTTTGGTATAGATAAAAATATATTTAAAGGCAAACACAGTGGATGAGCTTGTAATAAGGACAATAGTGCAGACAAAAATGAGAGAAAACAAAAACTTAATTTTATACCAATTCTACTTTTCCGGGATCCAACACAGAATCCTGTAGATTCTGCAATTAATTGGTGGGCTCTAGCAGTGCATTGTAGCTGCATGGAGATCAGTACATGAAGTTTTGATTTTTAGGGCAGGGAATGCTTGTTAGGGAAAGGTAATAGGCTCAACCACAAGTCAAGGTTGATATGCTGATTGATTTTAGTTGAGTCATCTCAATTTTGTACAATGAAAGGAATAAAAACTGGGAATACTATTGTGTTAAAGGAAATGACAAGCAGGATGATTAAATCATGCAGGGACTATATGAACACAACTACAAGACACTTTTCTCACAAATAAAGTCAAATCTAAGTAAGTGGAAAAATATCACTTGTTCATGGGTAGGCCAAGTCTTTATGATAAAAATGACAATTCTACCTAAATTAATTTACTTATTTAGTGCCATACCAATTAAACTATCAGGTAATTATTTTCTAGAGCTGGAAAAAATAGTGTCAAAGTTCATCTGGAAGAACAAAAGGTCCAGAATATCAAGGGGACTAATGAAAAGAAATGCTATGAAGGTGGCCTAGTGCTACCAGATTACAAATTGTGTTATAAAGCAGTAATTATCAAAACCACTTGGTACTGGCTAAGAAACAGAAGGGTAAACAAGTGGAATAGGTTAGGTACTCAAGATATAGTAGACAATGAAAATAGCAATCTACTGTTTGATAAATCCAAGGACCACAGCTTCTGGGATGAGAAATCACTGTTTGACAAAAGTTGCTGGGAAAACTGGATAAAAGTGTGGCGGAAACTAGGCACAGACCAATGCCTGACACCATACACAAGAATAAAATCCAAATGAATACATGATCTAAGTATAAAGATTGATACTATAATCAAATTGGTGGATCAAGGAATACTGTGTTATCAGATTTATGAAGAAGGGAAGAATTTTTGACCAAAGAAGAGATAGAAAGCATTATGAAGTGCAAGATGGATAATTTTGATTACATGAAAATGAAAAGTTTTTGCACAACCAAACCTAATGCAACCAAAATTCGGAGGGATGTAGAAAACTGGGAAAGAATTTTTACAGCTAATGTCAGTGATAAAGGCCTCATTTCTAGAATATATAGAGAACTGAGTCAAATGTAGAAAAATTCAAGTCATTGCCCAGTTGATAAATGGTCAAAGGATCAGAGGAAGAAATTAAAGATATCTATAGTCATATAAAAAATGCTCTAAATCACTTTTAATTAGATGCAAATCAAAACAACTCTGACATACCACATTACACCTGTCAGACTGGTAAACATGACAGAACAGGAAGTTGATAAATGTTGGAGAGGATGTGGGAGAGTTGAAACACTAATACATTGTTGGTGAAGCTGTGAGTTGATCCAACCATTCTGGAGAGCAATTTGGAACTATGCCCAAAGGGCTACAAAAATATGTATACCCTTTGACGCAGCAATATTGCTTCTAGGATTATATCCCCAAGATATCATAAAAGTGGGAAAGGGTCCCACATATACAAAAATATTTATAGCAGTACTCTTTTGGTAGCCAAAAACTGGAAATCAAGGGGATACCCATCAATTGGGGAATGACTGAATAAATTATGGTTTATGAATGTGATGGACTACTATTGTGCTATAAGAAATGATGAACAGAAAGACTTCAGATAAGCCTGGAAAGACTTATATGATCTGATGCTGAGCAAAAGGTGCAGAACCAGGAGAACTCTGTGCACAGCAACAACCACAGGGTGCTTAAGTTTTCCTGGTAGACTTGGAACTTCATAGCAATGCAAGGACTTAAAAAAAAATTCTCAATGGTCTTCTAAGGCAAAACGCCTTCAACATCCAGAGAAAGATCTATAGAATTCAGTCTCAGAATGTAGCAGATCATTTTTTTGTGTGTATATTGCATTTTGGTTTGTTAGATGATTTCTCCCATTCATTTTAATTCTTCTACACAGCATGATTATAGTGAAAATGTATTTAATAGGAATGTCTGTGTAGAACCTATATAAAATTGTATGCTATCTTGGGGTGGGAGGGGGGAATCTAGGGGGAGGGAAGTGGAAAAAAATCTAAACTTTATGGTAGTGATTGTAGAACATTGAAAATAAATAAAAGTATATATTTAGATAAGGAGTTCTTAGGATAAGATCTGTGATTAAAGGGAGGAAGGGGACAATTTCAAAATAATTGATTTCCTTTATAGTCCTCTGTATTTTATTTTATGCATTTAAAAACATCCTAGAAAGGAATCCATAAGCTTCACCAGACTACCAAAGAGGTCCATAACAAACAAAATTAGATTAAGAAAATTTAATGTAAATAATTTACCTTTTGGTTAAATTTGACAACTCCTTTGATTTTGCAAATAAATGCAATATAATATTAAAGTTTTCCTCAAAACAGTCCTAAGGTAGGTTGTATTTTATCCCCATTTTTTTTGTTGTTGAATAGTTTTTCAGTTGTGTGGAGCTCTTTGTGACCCCCATTTGGAGTTTTCTTGGCAAAGATACTGGAATAACTTGACATTTCCTTCTACAGCTCATTTTACATATGAGACTGAAACAAACAAGGTTAAGTGACATGCCCAAGGTCACACAGCTAGTATATGGCTGAGGCCAGATTTGAACTCAGGAAGATATGTCTTGCTGACTCCAGGTCTGGCACTCTATCCACTGCACCATCTAGCTGCCATCCTTAATTTGCTGATTTTTTTTTAAGGTGAAACTGGAACTTTAAGTGACTTGACAGTGTCAGCTAAGCAAACATCTGAAGCAAAATCTGAACGAAGTTCTCCTGATTCCATACAGTACTCCTTTTGCAATCTCTCACTTTCCCTAAGGGAATTCAACCTTCACTCCCTCTACAAAGACTGCCATTTTCAACTCATGCCCATGCTGTATTTGTTGACTCCAGAAGATGCTATTCCATCTTAATTTTCTTCAAAATGAAACTTCTTGACACCTAACTTTAATCTGGCAATTGAAGACATAGTTACAATCCTTTTCCTGACTTCATTTTTTTCTTTTTCTTAATTATTTATTGGTATTTTATTTTTCCCTGATTACATGTAAAAACAATTTTTAACATTCATTTTAAAAATTTCAACTTCCAAATTTTCTGCCTTTCCCACCACCCTCATTGAGAAGAGAAGCAATTTGATATAGATTATACATGCTTATTCATGCAAAAAATATTTCCGTATTAGTCACTTAATTCATTTTCATCTACTATCCCTTGTTGGCTCTCTACCCTCATTTCTGCCTCCTGATTTCTCTGACTTACATCAAGTCCCAGCTAAAACATCACCTTTTACGAAAAGCCTTGCCTGATCCCCCTTAATACTGGTGCCTTCCCTCTGTTGATTGTCTCCAATTCATCCTGTATATGTCTACTTTGTACATAGCTGTTTGCATATTGCATTAGAGTCTAAGATCCTGGGAAGCAAGGATTCTATTATGTTCCTTTGTATCCACCGTACTTTAGCACAGTACCTGGTATACAGTAGGTGTATAAATGTTTCCAGACTAGAAACTGGATTATATAATAAAACTGCCCAAGCCCCAGTATTCTAACTTCCTTATAGGCCCCACTGAACAGCAGGCCCACTGCTCCTACCTAGCCACTCACAGCATCCCCTCCACTCAATATCCTAACTTTTTCATATATGCCTCACTGCTTCCTAGAACAATAAGTGTGTCCATGAACTCACATTTCTTTCAAAAATAGCAGGCATGTCCATGTGATGGGATCCCAGTCAATGCCTCCAGCTAGACCTGTTCCTCATATTTCCCACAGAAACAACAGATATGTCTGTGCACTCAACCACAACCACATCCATCTATTCTCAGATAAGATCACAATCTCATAGGATGTGGACCCCAAAGCAATAGAAAGGACTTTCCCTAAGTAGGCACCTGCACAGTAATAGTTAAGAACTGTCCTAGGGAGAACTTATAGTATAGAGAGGCTTATTACAATATCATTATCATATATACATACCCCTCAAACGAGTTTTTCTGTATGCATTGTGGGTGCATGTGTTATTCCACTGTGGCTGGGAGCCTTCTCCTATTACCTAATCCCCTAACAAACCCCTTTTGCCTTTTTAATATTCATAGTTTCTGTTATGTAATTGCATCTTTACCCTATAAAAATCCATCTTGATTCCTCTGACTTTGCTCGTTCCTCTTGGAACTTACCCTGCTTCATGAGAGGCATCAATCTCAATAAATGCTTGTACTTAGATTAGAGGTGGTCTGACTGAATTCTTTGAGACAGGTCTACCACAGTATATCATGAAACTGCAACAGTTTTTGGTGTCCCGGGTTGGGCAGAGATAACCCCAACAACAGCACTTCCCATGGAGCCCAAATTCAAAGAGAAGAAATTAAACCTCTCTGGCATTCTCAGGTTCATTATACCACCCTCTCATAATAGCAGAAAAACTCTAAAATAAAATTTTAAGTATGCTTCATCTAGTTTCTCTTCAAAAGTGAGTTAACAAGGACTATTTTATAGAAGGTATTTGATGTTACCATGTATAGGTTAAGTTTATTTCCTCTTTCACAAAATACTCAAAACAGGAAAGATTCATAAGAACACATTAACAATATAAAATATAAAGCAGTAACCTGTCATCATCATTACAATAACTGAAAGTTAATGACATTTTGAAGGACTACTGAGGAGATATTTCACTTTCTCTAAGTTTGGCCAGGATTATCCAAGCAACTCATGAGATGTTAAGCTGTTGATGAGGCATGGATATATATTCCATTCATGGTGTGGATAATCTTGAAGGTGCCTCTGTTATCCAAAAAGCTAGAGATAGAGGCAATTAAAAACAACCCAGGAAGCAGCAACTTTTGAACTCATGAAGTAACTGCCAAGTCTGGAAATGTCCATCTCTGCAGATCATTGGTTGATGGATACATACATGCTCAGTGAAGACATACAGAAGAAAACAGCTATTTGGGCAAACTCATATTCTAGCTTCCATGTGCTCAAACTGTTGGCTACCACTGCCTCAAGGCCAGGGAGAAGGAAGAGAAGGGGATCTTCCTGCTGATGGGGAAGACTACTTTCCAATAGTCTTTTGTCCATCACTCTCAGTGACCAGTACTCTTCAACATATTCCTAAGGCACAGGGACCAGTAAGGAGTTAATATGCTCTCTCAAGGTACTAAGGGCTGTTTTTTCATAGAACATATGCTTTCAGAGAAAAGGGGCAGAAAGCATAGACAACTCCATAAGAAATGTTCCAGTCAACTCATTACATCTCTATTTGCTGGATTAAACAGAGAGTGAGAGATGTAGAAATGGTTGACTCTGCCTTTATTGGGCTCAGGGCTCAGGTTAAAGAAACATTTCAGATTGGGAATTTATAGGGGATGTGGTGCTTGGGAAGTTGATACCAAAAAAAATTTTGAAAAGAGTTTTTATTATTATGCAGCACAGTAAGCTGGCAAATTCTGGGAAACAAAGCAGATACACACATTATATGGCAATAAAAACAAAGACTTATCCCCACATGTGCAAGAAACTCATCCAGCATGAGGTGAGATGTGTTGGGGGAGGAAACACTCAGCATTGAGTTTCAAGTGGTGGAATAATACACCTGTAGAATGGGCTTGGTTGAGAAGAGAAAAAAATGATGCTAAAAGTAGGAGGGGCCATTTCTAATCACATACAGATGTGGTAGAGAAGTTATTGGAGTTACTGATACTAGGCTTAAGTGAAGTTTGAATAGGGGGAGTGTACTAAAAGCACAAACTGCGGGAGAATCTAAGTGAACTCTTTGAGGTAACAGAAGAGAATGACAGAAGACTCCTACAGCCAGTGAAAAGTCTTGATCAATCAAAAGCTGTGGGCATTATCTGCCAGACAGATTTAATGCGGATGAAAACAGTGGAAAAGCACAAGCCTTGTCTGTCTTTGCCTATATGCTTTATGCTTTATGTGGAAATTAGGATGACAGCATAAGACTCTATACTGGAACCCTGTCTTTATAATTATGTCAAAAAATATAAAGTTTGAAATCATCTCAAGCTCTCAAAAAATAAGCATAAAACAACACAGGATCATTCAACAAACATTTAGTATGCACTTACTAGGTACCAGTCACTGTGCTAAACAATAAGGATACAAAGAAAAGTAAAGACTAGTCCCTGTTCTCAAGGATCTCACAGTCTCTTGGGGAGACAAAATGCACACCATGCACATACAAGAGATATACAAGATAAATTGGAAGTAATCTCAGACAGTAGACAATAAGACTAAAGAAGACTTAAAGGCTGAGACTTTAAGCCTGGGAAGCCAGGGGGTGGGGATAAAGAGAGTATTCCCAGTCTGAGGGATAGCCAGTAAAAATGGTATATCCTGTTAAAAGAACAGCAAGGAGGCCAGTGTCACTGATTCTCAGCGTACACAGAATAAGGTATAAGAAGACTGGCTGGAGAAGATATGGGAAAATTGGAATACTAATATATTGTTGGTAGAGTTGTGAATTGATCCAACCATTCTGGAGAGCAAATTGGAACTCTACCTAAAGGGCTATAAAAATGTGCATACCCTTTGACCCAGCAATATCACTTCTAGGTTTGTATTCCAAAGAGATCATAAAAACAGGAAAAGGATTCACATGTACAAAAATATTTATAGCAGCACTTTTTGTGGTGGTAAAGAATTAGAAATTATGGGAATGTCCATCAATTGGGAAATGACTGAACAAGTTGTGGTGTATTAATGCAATGGAACACTACTGTCCTACAAGAAGTGATGAGGAAGACTTTGAGAAAAGCTGGAAAGACTTAAATGAACCGATGTTGAGTGAAATGAGCAGAACCAGGAGAATGTGATACACGGTAACAGTTACGTTGTCTGTGCGTGATGCCTGACTTTGATAGACTTGGCTCTTCTCAGCACTGCAAAGACCTAAAACAACTCCAAAAGTCTCATGATGGAAAATTTTAAGCATATCCAGAAAAAGAACTATGGAGTCTGAATGCAGATGTCAGCACACTATTTGCCTTCCTTTTCTTTTGTTGTTTTATGTTGTTTCTTCTTTCTCTTGGTTCCTCCCATTAGTTCTAGTTCCTCTTTACATCATGATGAACGTGAAAATATGCTTAATATGCATGTATCAGTATAACCTATATCAGACTGCCTGCCATCTTGGGGAAGGGGGAGGAGAAGAAGGGAGAGAAAATTTAAAACTCAAAATCTTATGGAAGTGAATGTTGAAAACTAAAAATAAATAAATACATAAAAAGAAAAAAGAAGACTGGAAAGGTAGGAAGGTGCTAGAGGGCTTTAACCACCACTCAAGATTTCATATTGGATGGTGGAATTAATAGAGAGTCACTGAAGTTTATTGAATATGGAGGAGAAGGGTATCTGTGATTTAGGAAGATTATTCTGACAGCTGAGTAGATAGACTTGAGTAGAGAGAGACCTGAAGAAGTGCAATGAAGCAGAAGGCTATTGTAATAATCCAGTCATGAGGTGATGAGGGCCTGCCCTAAGGTGGTGGTAGTCAAAGGAGAGAAGATGTTATTAAGGTAAAATGGATAGGATTTGGCAACTAATTGAATTTTCAGGGTGAGTGAGGAGTCACGGAAGATACCTAGGTTGTATGCCTAAATGACTAGAAGGATGATAGGGAGGAAAAATGAGTTAAGTTTTGGACATTTTGATTTTAGGATGCTTAAAGGCACGTCTAGTTTAAGATACTGAGAATAGAGAGTTGGAGTTTTGAGCCTGAAGGTCACAGAGAGGTCAAGACTAAATAGATAGATAGATAGATAGATTAGACCAATTAGAAAGATAGATGAACAAATAAATGAATGAACAAATGAATAAATAAGAAAGCAAGTAAGTAAACCATAAACAGATAAATAAATAAATACGTTGAGAATCAACTGTATCGTGTCGAGGGAGAAATTCTAAGTGACTTAAGTTTCACACATAAATCAATCTATCAGTAAGGCTAGAAATTGCCAACAAATAAGTCAATAATCTCTCAATGACCAGAGATCCTGAGTGAGGACTGACAAGGTCTTTTATAGTGACTTAGAAAATCATAGGGTATAATGTCAACCAACATAGGCGTGCTCTCTTCTGATGGGCCTACAAAGTAAAAAGTCTCTAACATTAGCTTGATATTATCACATTTGGATCTCCCTTTCTCAAATCTCCTTAACCACAATCAATACAAGTGACTTACGGAATTTGGAAGTTGCTACAACAGTATAAAATGAATAAGATTGACTATTAGATTAAGCTAGATTCTTTGGAATGTGGGTAGTGGGTGAAGTTACAAGGGTGGATGTACAAGTCACAAGAACATGATTGTGACCCCAGTAACCTAAAGGTACATCAATAAGCCTTCGAGGGTAAGGAATTTAGACTCACACAACAAAAGAGAATGAAATAAAATAAAATGAATCAATTTTCAATTTCACAGTTCGGGGAGGCCATGCCTATGAATCTCTTAGCCTGATTAAAGTTACAAATCAAAGTAGAGTTAAAATCCTGTGTCTATAATTCTACAACGTTTAGTAAAGTGGAAGCAATGATTATAGAAGAAAAAAATGCTGAATTAAAAGGCAATTCATACTTGCAAAGTTACTTCTTGATCAATAATACACTGAATCTCCAGGAATTAGTTAAAACTCTAGGACAAGTTAATACATAGGCAAAAGATAATAAAGAATCCTATGGCCAGATATTTAAAATATGTGTGTATACATATATATAATATATAATAGAATATATATATATATA
>JAQQSK010016603.1:0-10382 GCA_028658325.1 Potorous gilbertii | reverse complement strand
CTACATTTCTCTCTCACCGTTTACCTTGATTTCTTTTAAGATATGATCCCATCCTATTCAATTCACTCTGTGCTCTCTGTCTCTGTGTATGCGTGCATGTGTGTGTGTAAGTGGGTGTGTGCATGCGTGCGTGCGTGTGTGTGTAATCCCACCAACTACCCAGATACTGAAAAGTTTCAAGAGTTACAAATATTATCTTTCCATATAGGAATGTAAACAGTTCAACTGTGGTAAGACCCTTATGACTTTTCTTTGTTGTTTACTTTTTCATGCTTCATCTTATTCTTGTGTTTGAAAGTCAAATTTTCTTTTCAGCTCTGGTCTTTTCATCAAGAATGCTTGAAAGTCCTCTATTTCATTGAAAGACAAGATTTTTCCCTGAAGTATTATCCTCTGTTTTGCTGGGTAGGTGATTGTTGGTTTTAGTCCTAGTTCCTTTGATTTCTGGAATATCCTATTCCACGCCCTTCCATCCCTTAATGTAGAAACTGCTAGATCTTGTGTTATCCTGATTGTATTTCCACAATACTGGAATTGTTTCTTTCTAGCTGCTTGCAATATTTTCTCCTTGACCTGGGAACTCTGGAATTTGGCCACAGTGTTCCTAGGAGTTTCTCTTTTTGGATCTCTTTCAGGCATTGATCAGTGGATTCCTTGAATACATATTTTGGCCTCTGGTTCTAGAATATCAGGGCAATTTTCCTTTATAGTTTCATGAAGGATGATGTCTAGGCTCTTTTTTTGATCATGGCTTTCAGGTAGTACCATAATTTTAAAATTTTCTCTCCTGGATCTATTTTCCAGGTCAGTTGTTTTTCCAATCAGGTGTTTCACATTCTCTTCCATTTTTTCATTCTTTTGGTTTTGTTTTATGATTTCTTGGTTTCTCAGGAAGTCATTAGCCTCCATCTGTTGCATTCTAATTTTGAGAGAGCTGTTTTCTTCAGTGAGTTTTGAACCTGTTTTTCCACTTGGCTAATTCTGCTTTTGAAAGCATTCTTCTCCTCATTGGCTTTTGGAACCTCTTTTGCCAATTGAGTTAGCTTATTTTTCAATGTGTTATTTTCTTCAGCATTTGTTTGGGTCTCCTTTAGCAAGGTATTGACCTGTTTTTCATGCTTTTCTTGCATCTCTCTCATTTCTCTTCACAGTTTTTCCTCCACCTATCTAACTTGATTTTCAAATTCCTTTTTGAGCTCTTCCATGGCCTGCGCCCATGGGATATCTGTTTCAGATGTTTGGGATACAGAAGCCTTGACTTCTATGTCTTTTATCTGATGGTAAGCATTGTTCTTCCCCATCAAAAAGGAAAGGAGGAAATATCTGCTCACCAAGAAAGTAACCTTCTGTAGTCTTATTTTTTTTCCCTTTCCTGGGCATTTTACCAGCCAGTTACTTGACTTCTGAGATTCCTCTCCACCCCTGCCAAGATCTGCCCAGCTAGTTCTTGTGGGCTGAGATTCAAATGCTTCTCCCCAGCCTCAGGGCTTTCGGCGGCAGGCCTGGCTGCTATTCAGTGGGAGCTTAAGTTCTGTTGCTCAGGTGGGGACAGGGCTGCCTCCCAGGCTCAGTTCCCTCAGGGGGTTTATGCAGAGACCTTCGGGAATGGAGCTCCTGCCAAGCTCCTGCTTGCTCTGGGAGCCTCTGGCCACCCGCTGCCTCCCAAGGGGGCCCAAGTCATGGAGACACCATGCTCCCCTCTCAGCCTGTCCAGATGTCTCTCTCCCTGACCTGTGCGTCTGTGGGTGGAGGGACCTTCACGGCTACTGGAGATTCCATCTCTGAAGCCTGCGTGGATCTGCTTGCTCCTCTCAGTGCCACACGACCGGGGCAGGGCTGGGCCCTGCTCCCGTCCGGTGCACGACGGTCCTTTGCACGACGGTCCTTTGGGATCAGTTTTTCAGGGCTCTCTGGAATGGCAGTCTCCTTCACTGTGACTTCCACAGCTCCATAATTTGTTGGGAGTTCTTTTTACAGGAAATCCATTGGCTGTAAGTTCGGAGCTAGCATATGTGGATCTTTCTACTCTGCCATCTTGGCTCCTCCCTTGTAAAGGTTTTTTAAGGATTGGGAAATATTTATAAGCAGGAAGGAAGGAGCCAGGAAACAAAGAGAGAAGGAGGGGGAAAATACAAGAAGGGGTAATAGAATATGTGATGGAGGAGGAGCCAGAGAATAGAGAAAGATTGATAATTAGGCAGAAAGAATGATTGATACAGGGACAAGATGCTGGAGAAGGTCAAGGTCACAAATAAAAGAGTTTGGTATGTGAAAGAAGAGCCATTTCTTTTTTAGGGTAAAGTTTACAAGCTTTAAAAAAAAATATGAGTTACAAATTCTTTCTCTTGGGGGGCGGAGCCAAGATGGCGGAGTAGAAAGACTCACATATGCTAGCTCCGAACCCAGAGCCCATGGATTTCCTCTAAAAAGAACTCCCAACAAATTCTGGAACAGTGGAAGCCATGCAGCCACACAGTAAAGGAGGTTTCCATTCCAGAGAGCCCTGAAAAACTGATCCCAAATGTCCATCACGCACCAGAAGGAGCAGAGCCCTCCCCAGCCATGGCCTTGTGGCACAGAGAGGAGAGAGCAGATCCGAGCAGGCTTCAGGGATGGGATCTCCAGCGGCCGCGAAGGTCCCTCCACACACAGATTCACAGGTCAGCTGAGAGGGGAGCAGGGTGTTTCCATGACTCAGGCCCTCACGGGAGGCAGTGGCAGAGGCAGCAGGTGGCCAGAGGCTCCCAGAGCAGACAGGAGCTCGGCAGGAGTTCCATTACCAAAAGGTCTCTGCATTACCCTCTTGAGGGAACTGAGCCTTGGAGGCGGCCCTGCCCCAACCTGAGCACCAGAACTTAATCTTCCACTGAATAGCAGCCAGGCCTGCCGCCAAAATCCCTGAGGCTGGGGAGCAGCATTTGAATCTCAGACCCCAAGCACTAGCTGGGCGGACCTAGGCAGGGGTGGAGAGGACTCTCAGAAGTCAAGTAAGTGGCTGGGAAAATGCCTACAAAAGGAAAAAAAAATAAGACCATAGAAGGTTATTTTCTTGGTGAACAAATGATTCCAAACTTTCTCTCTGACGAGGAAGAAAACTGCTTTCCATCAGGTAAAGACATAAGTGTCAAGGCCTCTATATCCCAAACATCTGAAATAGATATCCAATGGGCTCAGGCCATGGAAGAGCTCAAAAAGGATTTTGAAAATCAAGTTAGACAGGTGGAGGAAAAACTGGGAAAAGAAATGAGAGAGATGCAAGAAAAGCATGAAAAATGGGTCAATACCTTGCTAAAGGAGACCCAAACAAATGCTGAGGAAAATAACACCTTGAAAAATAGGCTAACTCAATTGGCAAAAAAGGTTCACAAAGCCAATGAGGAGAAGAATGCTTTGAAAAGAAGAATTAGCCAAGTGGAGAAAGAGGTTCAAAAGCTCACTCAAGAAAATAGCTCTCTCAAAATTAGAATACAACAGATGGAGGCTAATGACTTTTTGAGAAACCAAGAAATCATAAAACAAAACCAAAAGAATGACAAAATGGAAGAGAATGTGAAATATCTCATTGGAAAAACAACTGACCTGGAAAATAGATGCAGGAGAGACAATTTAAAAGTTATGGGACTACCTGAAAACCATGATCAAAAAAAGAACCTAGATATCATCCTTCATGAAATTATCAAGGAAAACTGCCCTGATGTTCTAGAACCAGAGGGCAAAATAAGTATTCAAGGAACCACCGATCACCACCTGAAAGAGATCCAAAAAGAGAAACTCCTAGGAACATTGTAGCCAAATTCCAGAGTTCCCAATCAAGGAGAAAATGTTGCAAGCAGCTAAAAAGAAACAATTCCAGTATTGTGGAAATACAATCAGGATAATACAAGATCTAGCAGCTTCTATGTAAAGGGATCGAAGGGCGTGGAATAGTATAGTGTTGAGTAAGGTAGAAGGAATATTGCTCATGGGAAATGTCCTTTTATTTGTGTAGAATGCTTGAGGAGAGAATTGGGGATAATATTTATAACTTCTACTTCCCAGGGTTGTTACAAAGTTGAAACAGGGTGATGTATGCAAAACATTATGTGAATGTCAGTTGCTATTAATATAATCTCTTGTTAAAGGTAATTCTGCCAATAAGTCCAGATTTCTGGAAGTCCTTTCTTAATATTTGAGTTCATTGATCTATTTCGTGCCCACTGCCAGAACTGTCTTTTTAAACATTTGGAGTAGGTGCTTGTACTTAGAGAATCAAATGAAGATTGTTTGTATGTTAAAGCAATTTATTATGTACATATTGTAGTCATAGGAGAAATTCACAGCAGTTATTGAGTAGAAATGGAAGCCATCCATTAAAAATCCATTTTATTAGGAGGAGCTATGCTTGCATTACTGATTGTCCTTGAACTTTGTTCAGTAGATGCTCTCATTAAGCAAAACCTTAGAAATAGGAAGGATCTTAGACACAATGTGCTTTTAGTATTTCCTGCTGGAAGTGCAAAACACAAAGGTTAAGAAAAAAAGAGCATCTGAAAGGAATCAAGTTCCTGCTTTCTCCAGTCATAGAAAGCAACTCTGTTGGATTATAGATAAATACTAAGACTTTGTAGAATTATGTGTATTTTTTAGTCTGTTTTCTAAATTTCTTAGTTTGTTTTCTTTAAGTAAATGGAGAGGTTGGAGCTAACAATAAAAAGCTTCCATTTATGGGTCATAGTATTTGAAGCTTCCTGGAAGACACCTTAAAAACAATTTCTGGTGGTTCTTAATATAGTTTCATTGTATTTCAATATAAAATTGGTTTCCTTTGTAATCATATGTGTTTTATTTTATGTATTAAAAATATTTTTCTGAGGAGTTCATAGGCTTCATCAAACTACCAAAGTAGTTCGTGATACTTAAGAAATGCTTATTGATTGAATTAAAATGTGGGAACTTTCCATATCAAGAGGCTATCTATTTATATTATGATGGATCTCTTTATTATTTTGTGATCCATAGTGAAAAATGGGTACTGCTACTGCAGATATATTTGTTTCTCACCTCTTGGATGCTTTAGAAAAGAAAATGTATAACAATGATCAATTTTTCTTCCATGTGATCCAATAACATAATCTTTGTGGGACTCAGTAAAAAATGAATCTAAAACTAACGTCACCATCTTTGACTCAGAGAAAGAAGTCTGTTGACACCATGAATGTAATGGGCAGAAACACAGTAAAAAGGGTGTACCATAAAGTAGCTTAGATACAGTAATGGGATCATGGAGCTATTTGCATTCCGGATTTACCAAAAACTACTAAAATCTTAGACATGCCCGGGGCAGAAGAGAAAGGTAACACTTCCCACGCAGATCTGTTTTCCTTGAAAGCTTGTATCTTAGTCTCCCTATCGTCCAAGAAGTTACAATGGGGATTATTCTTATCGTCTTTGAAAGATTGGAAAGACAAAAGGGGAAAACTTCATCATTACCTAGTTGCCTTATAGGTAATGAGACTGTTCTTCTTTACCAGTGTGGTGCTGTTGCTACCTTCTCCCCCACTTTCTTTTTCCCTTGGAATTAAAAACAAATGGAATGGAACAATAAAAGTAGTAAGCATTGGTATGAATATTATCAAGTTGAAAAGACACTTTTAGTAGAATATTGGAAAATAAGATAGTGGTAGGTGAAGTAGTATATAAATGTAGAGAGAAGCTTATTTGCTCTCATATATCAATCTCTTGGTTTTACTCTAATATTTCTTGCTGTCTTAGCCATTCATTTCCATTTGCTCTATACTAGTTTTCAGTCTATTCTTGAGTAAGTTGTACTACTTTCTCTTTTACTTCTTATTCTCCTTCCATTTCTTTCCTCATGAGCTTTGATTTCATTTTTTTATTTCTTCATTTCCCCTAGGCTTTCATGAAATTCTTGTGGAAAACCCTTTTTTCCCCTTCGGATCTGCTTGGAGTAGTTACGGGGTTATTACATTTGTAATGATTCGGGATGCTGATGGACGTTGTCTTTGCTTTACTCATCTTTTCAGTTTTAATGCTTAAGTGGTGGCTTTGTGTTCCTTCTCTTGCTGTGTTTTCGGATATGATGGTCCGTTCTGTTTCAGGACCAGGAGAGAGTAGTGGCATGAGAATCCGGAGAGAATAAAATATCAAGGAGAAGACAGTGATTGACAGTGAGTGACAAAGGCTTTTGAGAGGTCAAGGATAAGTCTTGATAACAGGCCCTTTGATTTGGCAAGTAAGAGATTATTGGTAATTTTGGAGAGAGCAGTTCTGTTGAATGAATGAGTCCATAAACAATTAAGAAGATAGAGAAATGAAATAGAGGCAACTGTTGTAAGGGACTTTCTCAAAGAGTTTAGCCAGGAAAGGGAGGAGAGATATGAGACTTCCACATTGCATAAGAAGCAGTGTTTGGAGATCCTGCTCACTTAGCCTTAGACAAAAGCATGAGACACTACTAAAAGAGGAAATTTAGAAATCACAGCACTAATGAGTTTATCCTGTTCTCCATCTACTTTGCATTTACATCATAATGTCAGTATTTAAATCTCAGTATTTTCATCTTTAAAACAGGATAATGATATCTGACTTCTCAGATTATTTAAAGGCTCAAGTTACATAGTGTATAGTATTGTTTTTTTTTTTAAGATTTAAATTTATTTACTTTTAGTTTTCAACATTCATTTCACAAGATTTTGAGTTCCAAAGTTTCTCCCCATCTTTCCCCTCCCCCTCCTCCTGGGGTGGCATGCATTCTGATTATCCCTTCCCCCAGTCTGCCCTCCCTTTTATCATCCCCTCTCTTATTCCCTTCCCCTTTACTGTACCCCATTGCCTGTATATTTTATTTACAAGTCACATGTAAAAACAATTTTTTAACATTTGTTTTTGAAACTCTTGAGTTTCAGATTCTCTCCTTTCTTCCCTCCCCACCACCCCCATTGAGAAGGCAAGCAATTCAATATAGATTGTACACGTGTAGTTATGCAAAACACTTCCAACTCATTGCCCATTTTCATAGTTTTTCCAAGACACTGATGTACAATCTCTAGAATAGTTCACTTAACTGCACAATATAGTCTGGATATAGGTGTTCTTAATCCACTAGGTTTTTCTTCTCTTTGGTGTCTTGATATATTCAGCACAATATCATATGGTTACTGGAACAACCAGAGGTGACACTTCTTTTACTTGAACTCTGGTGCAAATTTCTTCCATGACAGTAGTGAACTCCTTTGTCTCCTTATTTTTATATCTTGAGAATTTGATATCATTTTTTAGAATTTTGTCATTGTTTTCTGTTATATTTTTCTAGAAATCTTGTGCACTTTTGACTTGTGTTAGAAGTTCCTTATTGGATTAATTTAAGTTTGCAGTTTGGTAAGATGAATCAAATACTTTTTAAAAAAAGATAGCAATGTAAGAACAGTGGGATGTTGCATTCTCTGCATCTTTCAGTCAGTCCAATACACTCCAGTGACATTTCTGTTTCTCCCTCTGTTGAGCTTTATTTAAATGCTTTGTACTGCTCCCCTTCCATCCCAGTTTTGAATTTCCTTACATGAGTGTAACTTCCTACTATACAATCTTTCTCTCAGTACCACCCTCCCCAGCCCCTCTTACCCATTACATTCTTTTGAATGGTGTATACTCATTCAGAGCCATGGTTCTCACAGAGGTTTTATCTTTTTTTTTTTGTAATTTAAAAAAAATTTAAATATAAAATAAGGAAGAAAAGAGACAAACTTAAATACTAAAACTAAAATAAAACAAAATAAGAAACAAAAAATCTTTTCCATGTGCACAGCAGAACAAGAGAAGATTCAAAATATACAGCAATAAATTCCCATTTGAAGGACTACATAATATAAATACCATTGTATTAAGAGTTGTCTGTCTTTTCTTTGCTTCTCTTTAAGTTTTCTTTTGTTCTCTGTTGTGCACCAGAGGTTATCTTAAGACTCATCAGTACTATGAGATCAGGTTTGTCTTTTTGTGTTAGGACTTCAAGTTCCTCTTGTTTGTTCTCTAAACTTTAAGAATGTGTGTCTTGTATTTGAAGCCAAGACTCTTACTAGTGCCTCTTTTTGTAGATTTTTATTTTCCTCCTGTGAACTTTTGGGTATCTCAGTTGTTATTCTTCTTCATTCTATCTACTTTCTGTGACATTTACTGGGGAATGAAGGAATAATGAGGAGAAATAGGTAGGTAGGTAGATAGATAAATAGATAGATAGGTAGTCTTCCCCACTGCTTATCTTTTTTAGTTTAAAACTTTTGGAATTTTCTATTTGGAGTCTCCAATACTTGTTTTTACTAGTAGGTGTCTTATTTTGTTTACTTACCTTCTATCTTTAGTTCCTAAATTGGGGCTTTGTGCCAGGGTCTGGCTCTGCCTCTTGTTGTGTTTTTGGTTGAGATAATTAGCCTTCTTGGTTTTGCTATGGATCACCTGGATACTGGATATTCTGGAGCCTGCTCCTCCTATCAGCAGTTGTTATATTTTTAGTGTGAGCATTTACACCTCAAAAAGTGATGGAGAAAATGTTAATAATGCAGATTAAACTTAAAAGTGTATTTTGTGTACCCTATTCCACTACTTTTGCTAGCACAGCACTGCCTGGGTTTCCTGTGCTGATTGCTCTTTTGAAGTTAGGTAACTCTTGCATGTTTTAAATTCAGAGCTTTAGATTTTCTGGATCTTCTGTTGCATTTTGAACTATGCTAAGGACCTCAAAGACCTTGGGGCCTGGGTTATCTCTCCCTCTTTTCAGGACCTCTAATGTCCCTACCTTGGAACTTTATGACCTGCCTGACCTTAAGGACGGGTGGAGTACAAAGGGTCTTGATGCCCCAGACACAGAGTCCTGCTATGAGACTGAGTGCCTCTGGCTCTTTTCGGATGTCCTGCCAGCTTGTTTGCCTGAACCATGGCTTAGCTGGCAGTTCCCTTTCCTATATTGTCTGTAGGCTTCTATAAACCACTGGTATTTCATGATAAATAATCATAATAAATTATCAGTGTGTTCCGCTTTGGGGAACCTTGTAGCTTGCTATTTGTACTGATTTTAGATTTCAGTGTGTTGTTTATTCTTGACACCCAAGGAAGGAATATTTGAGTTCTTTCGGCAGGAAAAGAAAATTACTGTGCTATTATTGACCAAAATATTCTGAAATGCCTTCTGCATTCATGTTGACTCTGAAACCACACAGTAATATCTAGCACTACCTAAAACAGGCTGATTGGGACTCTCTTGTGAGGTTTTCACATACTTTTGAACTTGGAAATAAAGTCCCTTTTCTTCCCCCCGCTTTCAACCTATCTATGAAACATCTGACCCAGTTCTCAACTTATAGTTCAGTGTACTATTGTCTTCACTGATAAAAATTGTAACCCAGGGGGGTGGAGCCAAGATGGCAGAGTAGAAAGACTCACATATGCTAGCTCCGAACCCACAACCCATGGATTTCCTCTAAAAAGAACTCCCAACAAATTCTGGAACAGTAGAAGCCGTGCAGCAACACAGTGAAGGAGATTTCCGTTCCAGAGAGCCCTGAAAAACCGACTCCAAAGGTCCGTCGCGTACTGGATGGGAGTGGAGCCCAGCCCTCCGGCACTGAGAGGAGCGAGCAGATCTGAGCAGGCTTCAGGGACAGAATCTCCAGCAGCCGTGAAGGTCCCTCCACCGACAGACGCACAGGTCAGTGAGAGAGACGTCTGGACAGGCTGAGAGGGGAGCGTGGTGTCTCCATGACTCGGGCCCCCTTGGGAGGCAGTGACAGAGGCAGCGGGTGGCCAGAGAATCCCGGAGCAGGCAGGAGCTCAGCAGCAGCTCCATTACAAAAGGTCTCTGCATAAACCCCCTGAGGGAACTAAGCCTAGGAGGCAGCCCTGCCCTCACCTGAGCACCAGAACTTAAGCTTCCACTGAACAGCAGCCAGGCCTGCCGCCGAAAGCCCTGAGGCTGGGGAGAAGCATTTGAATCTCAGCCCACAAGCACTAGCTGGGCAGATCTAGGCAGGGGTGGAGAGAAATCTCAGAAGTCAAGTAACTGGCTGGGAAAATGCCCAGGAAAGGGAAAAAATAATAAGACCATAGAAGGTTACTTTCTTGGGGAACAGATGATGCCCCCCTTCCTATCTGACGAGGAAGAAGAATGCTTACCATCAGGTAAAGACATAGGAGTCAAAGCCTCTGTATCCCAAACATCTGAAATAGGTATCCAATGGGCTCAGGCCATGGAAGAGCTCAAAAAGGATTTTGAAAATCAAGTTAGACAGGTGGAGGAAAAGCTGGGAAGAGAAATGAGAGAGATGCAAGAAAAGCATGAAAAACGGGTCAATACCTTGCTAAAGGAGACCCAAACAAATGCTGAAGAAAATAAC
>JAQQSK010016602.1:0-10384 GCA_028658325.1 Potorous gilbertii | reverse complement strand
AAAAAAAAAAAAAGTAGTTAAATCACAACTTTTCACATTCTGGGTCACTAAGGCTCTTCCATTAGTCTCTGTGTTCATTTGTGTAAGGTTTTCTAAGAATAGCTTGTTAAGTGAGGGAACTGAAAAAGGGTGAGACTCTCCCAGGAGGTAATTTGGGGGGTGGAATCAGAGAAGGTATCTTTCTCTCTGAGTAAAACTTTCAAGTTATTTTGGTGAGGGAAGGGGTTGTTTGGTTTTTTTTACCTTTGGATGAAGCTGTAGCAGCGGTTTTACACCAACAAAGATATAGGCCAAGCAGCCAGAAGATAGCAAGGGCTGATGAGGGAAAGTTAAGGGAGTTTTTGTTACTTCAAAGTTAGATGAATTCATGTTTAATTAGATCCCAAGGCTAAAGTTTGTAGATTATGTTTAAATTAGACCTAGAGAGCTGTCTTTGCCCCACCTCCACCCTCCACCCCACAGCCCCCAATATCAGAGGCAATGTGTTTAAAAAGTTTGTCTTTTAAGATACTACAATCAGGGCTTTAATATCATAACTTTAAATGTAATCACTTCAGGATTTCAGTGATTGGTTTAAAATATATATGAACATTGTAAAAGCTGTTTTTTGTAAGTAATGTTGGTAACGGGTATGAAAGAAATACAGTTCTCTTGATTTGTAAATTATCAAGTGTTAACTCTTTCTAGATTCTAGAAGTTGAAGAGAAGCAGGACAAAAGGGAGGGTGAGTATGATTTTTAATTTGGAAAACTGTTCATTAGTCAGTCAAGCCTTTTGTAATCTATTAATGGGACTTGGGAGTAGCCAGAGCCCCACTCTTGTGTTTGAACAGGAACATTAACCACTGCATGTCTCCTAAAAGTTTTTGTATTCACGAAAACATCTAAAGAGTTGTCCTACAAACTTCTTCCTATATTGAGATTAGGAATAGTCAGGGCAGGTATCTATCTTCTTTGGGGAATTCTCCAATCTCCTAGGGAACCCCTGAATTTTATGATATGCGTGTCATGAATAGAATCCCTTTATTTGAAATTAATTCCATAGTTTGGGAAAACAGGGTTGTTGAAAGACATTGGTTTAACCAACAGGATGTACAGTTTGGGATATGATTGAAATGTAAAGGAAAGTGGGGTAGCCTTGGGTTTGAAAGATTAGAAAAGAGAAATTAAGGCTTGAGTGGAAAATATGGAAGGTAGATAAGATGGTTTGAGGACAAATAGAGGAAATAATCCTACACACCGCTGGTGGGCAGCAGCAAGCCCACGGGTGCCAAGCCCCTCCTGTCCCTACATAGCTGCTCTGAGTGTCCTGGGTGCTAGCTTCAGACAGTTAAAGCATGTTGAGAGGATATGAGGAAGTTTGACTCTTTTAAATAGAATGATTAAGAATGAAAATTTTGTAACTTGATTTGAAAGTCAATAGACAAAGTTATAAAGGGGTAGGAAGAATCGTGATAGAGGATACCACGTATTTCAAGTGCCTCTTGCTATATACTATCACTTTAAAATATTTTGGCAATAGATTAG
This sequence comes from Potorous gilbertii, assembly GCA_028658325.1. Classification (NCBI taxonomy): domain Eukaryota; kingdom Metazoa; phylum Chordata; class Mammalia; order Diprotodontia; family Potoroidae; genus Potorous; species Potorous gilbertii. The sequence continues at coordinate 8,858 of JAQQSK010016602.1, read as the reverse complement.
CTGGAAATGGTGAATCCTATTATATTGGAATAAATAACCCTTGTGTAAAATATAATACCAAATAATTGAAATTATAAATTAAGGTTCTGTATGATAACATTTAGAAAATAGATCTAGGTATAATTGAGTTTATTCTGGTCTCATTTTAACTGAAATTTATTATTTAATATTATACTACATCAGGAAACTAGTTAGCTATGTGGTTTTAAGCAAAGTTACCCCATTTTTGTGATTTGTAATGTACATAAAGACAAAGCCTAACATTAATTTGATAATTTATTGTATTAGATTGTTAGAAATGTGAATCCTTTAATTCTTTTGTGTTATGGATTTGTGTTGCTAAGACTGATGTAAAAAAGTAGGTAGAATATTAGTAACTGATTAAGGGTACGAGTACTTTAAGATTTCAGGATCTAACCTCAATGCCCGAGTGGTTAACGTGCAGTGATTTGACTTCAATTAAGAACTAGAAATTGCAAAAAAAAAAAAAAAAAGATATTTAGAAATCAGTCTGTAACCAGTTATAGCCTCAGAGTTATCATGTCTCTCCACCTTTTAGGAGAGATCTATAGGAAGGCCTTATTAAATGTAACACTATATAAATATTGAATATGGTAACATTTGGTTATTGTGATTTGTGATTGTTATATAAAATCTTAAATGTTCCCTTGTACTGTTCAATTACTTTAGTAACTCTGAAAGCTCTTATGGTTTCTGCCTGGGATAACCAGCCATGCCCTTCCAGCATTCAAACAAATTTTTTAGGTCTCTTTGCCAGAGCCAAAAGCCACAGGTCAACTTAGAATCTTAGGATATTTTATCCCAGGACTTTTAAAGCTAACCTGATAAAAATAGGTGTGAATTTAAACTGTTGGTAAAATTGATATGTATTTCCTAGTTTATGCAGCTTGAAATTCTCAGGAGGGTGGGAACAGGGGAATGTTCTTTATCTGGGCAATTTTTTATCTGATAAGTCTCAAAGGTAGAGTCAGGGGATACTAGTTTTTGTTTTTTTTATCCTAGTTCTTAAGAAGCAGGGGATGCTAGTTTTTCTTTTTTTATCCTAGTTCTTTAAAGGAAGATTTGGAGCTAGTTATTGTCACTGTGTATCTTTAAAAGGCGAATACGGAAATACATGAATGTATGGATAATCTTTTTCTTTTAAAGTGCTAAGAGTATTGGATCTTAGAAATTAAAATGTTACCATTAATGATTATAAATTTGGATTTGATTTAAGCCAAATCTGGACCTAAAAGAAATAGAATGGGGTCTGAGAGTTCCCTCCTTATCCGTATTATTATGGTAAATTACAACCTAAAAGGAAAAGAAATTTGTTACTTGGCATTAAGAAACTTATCAGCGGTATAGCTCCAAGAAAGTTCCATTTACTGCAGTGTAATAGTAATTTAATTGGGAAGATCTTTTCCATTCATTAATAGACCCATGTGACCTACTTAAATCCCAGGGAAGCCTAAGTCAAACGAGGTGGGAAGAGCTGGTTGAGTAGGTGGAACAGGAAGAGGTAGAGCTGGAGCAGAGCTGAGAGGAAGTTGGACAGACTAGTCAGAGCTGGAAAGGACCCAGGTTAGCAGGCAGTGGGCTGTGAGTGAGAGAAGGGCGTTCTGCTAAGGGGACCCTGTTTGTGGGAAGGCCTGATACTGTGTATTCACTTCTGGGTTACTATGATGGATGTGGCTTTTTGGCGTTGGGATTTGGCTTTCTGGTGTCTGAATAAATGTTTTTCTTCTGCCTTCTACATGGAGAGTCTGTTATACTTTGTGATGCAGAACTACACAGGCATATTTACAGCTGCCCCCGGTGCTATGAATATTGCCTTGGTGATACACTCAGTTTGCTGTTCTGTAAGGGGATAATAATAGAAGCCACCCTCCAGGGTTGTTGGGAGGATCTCCTGATTGTAAAGGGCTTGGCATAGGGCAAAGAGCTATACGAATGAGATAATTGTTTTTATTGTCTCTTATTAAAGAGATATAATTGCTTGATACTTGAGAACTTGAGAACTTTACATGGATTTTCAGATGTGATCAGTATACAATGCCAGTGTTGATGAGATGAATGATTTTCTGCATAAGGTAATTTGGAAGCACATTCAATTAAATTAAGGTCACCTGACTGGCAATGGGTTTTGTTTCAAGTTTTAAATATATAACATTGTCTATGGTATTCTTATGCTCCTAAATTTTCTTATATTGTGAAATCTGATAAACAATTCCATCGGCTACAAAGCAATTTCTCTTATAATCTAGATGCTGTTAAGACTTGTACTGTCAAAACCCAAAAAGAATGGATCGATTAGGCAGCTGTTAGGTCATTCTATCAGCCCCGCTGATCATGTGTTGTAATATTCTAAAGTACTGTCATTTAAGAAATTATAAACTTCCAAGTTTTGCCTATGTTAAGAAGTTCACCTAAAATTATTGGGCTGTTATGAAAATTATGAAACTATTAACTAAGCTGTTTGGAGTTACTGTTTCAATCAAGTATTAACACAGGTATTTTAAAAGGGAAAATGGATAATTGTACAAAAAAGACCTTGTAAAATCTCCTTGGTAAACCTAGAATGATTCTTGGAACTATCTAGTCATAAATTCTTATCAACACTATACAAGACTTTCCTGTGTTGTGGAATTCCTGATCAGTAAATAGGAATCCTTGCACAAAATGGGAGTGAAATTTACAAGCCTACTTATAAATATAAAATTATATATATAATAATTATATATAATATAATCTAAGGTTATTTATGCTTCTGGAGGTTATTTACATCTTGAAACAACTTAGTCTTAAACTCCACTCTTAAAGATTAATTTTGTTTTAAGGAGTGAATACAAAATACCTTTAAAGAAGGGTATATGTATATATGTTAATTTGGAAGTTTGTGTTGTTTTGGGGGGTTTAAGTGAACTCTCACATATTCACTATCTATGTGGGATCCCAGAAAGTAAGTATTTTCTTTAATTTACAGTGATAAGGGATGAAAAAGATACTGAATAAATTTTTAAAGGCCTGGGAAACTTTGTTATAGTGATAAGGCTAATTTAACTGGGTATATTTTTTCTTTTTGGCTTATAAAAACTGAATCTCCACATCGTAAACACCTTTTGACCAAAGGAGGGGGGGTACTCAGGAATTTGTGACAATTAAGAATTTTGGTTTTATGGCACTTAGGGATTTATGATACTTAGACAATTTATATCAATTTAGTCTTGATTAGTTCCAATTTTAAAGATTTATTTTTGCTTTAAGGTTGAATAAGAGAAATATGTCATTTCAGATATTTTCAACTAATTTACTTCTTGGAAGTTAAGTGATTATTCTTTTTAACATCAGAATAAATTTTAAGCTATTTTTTTAGAAAGGGCAGTACTTTTAGGAAGGAATATTTAAGCAAAAAAATTTTGTAAAAAATTTTTGGGATGTTTAGAAGGTCTACTAATTTTATTTGTAAGCTAATTATTTTTAATTTGATGTTAAGCATTAATAACAACGGTATCCAGATCTACTGTGAGTAGTGAGGCTTTATAGTTTGAAGAGAATGCTTTTTTTTCTGGGTGAGGGGCCCCGGAATATTTTTCAAGTTTCATTCTTATCTTTGCTATGTCCTTGGATTTTTCTTACATGGGTACTTTCAGAGAAATCAGCAGTCAAAAGTTCAATGGAAGCAACATCTGAGATTGAAGGCTAGTGAAAATATCTGTCCATATCTGTCCCCAGAAGTAGGGAAGTTATCTTGAAAACAGACTCTTTTTAATTCATTTTCCCATACAAGAAATCTGTTCACCTCATTCCATGCGCTATAGGACACTTAGAGGGGTGCAGCCCTCAAGGACCAGTTTTGATGCTGTTCTAACTATGCCCCTCCTTATAACTCTCACAGCAAATTTTTATTATCAGGGTAGCAAAGTGGAAGTTTGCCACTGCAATACTGAATATATTAGATGTTAGATTACCGTAATAAGCCATAAGTGGGAAAGATTTTCCTGTTTTGATCTGAATTTGTTATGATTCTATAGCCTAGCAAAAGTTTAATTATTGCTTGAACTTCTCATATGTTCATGTTCAGTTCCTGAAATGTCTCATTCTTTCAGAATGACCCAAGTCTGAGTAGACAAAAGTAAAGAAGCTTCTGAAACAAAGATGTCAATCTATTAAGTTGTAAGGCTAAAGTCAGGAGCCTCTTTTGTTTTTGTTTTAAGGAATAGGATTTCAGGACCAACAGTTTTGTTACTACACAGTAGTAATTTATGAACTACCTTGTATCACCCCAGTGAGAAATCCCATTTTACTTAAATTTATTATTTAATCTGGGATTAGAATACATGTAGAAATGCATGCAAACTACATTGTTTAAAGGGATTCTGAGAGCAGTAGTCTGTGTTTACGTCCATTTGAACATGGCTAATAACTGAACATGTTTCACTGTATACTATTATATGAAACATTATCTAATCTGTATAAAATGTGGGATTATTATATTTACATATTATATTTACATATCTCATCCTAAATTGTTTGTTATGAAGCATCTTAAAGCTATTGAATTTAGGGATGGAAAAGCATCCATTTAACATGAGTATTAATTATATCAAGATGTCATTTTTCTGTGATGAATTTCTTACTACTAAACAATGTGATTATGGTCAATAATAATGTCATCCTTGAGAAATGAACCCACCTGAAACTCTGATTACTGGGACATGCTATTTAAGACCTTATGGGACTGTTAACTGATACTGTACTGAGTTTGACTCCAGGTATGATCATCCAGGAATGCTACTGAGTCAACGATCCATGATGCCAACCAAGCCTATGGGGTTTTATATGCATAATCTGCAGGTGGAATTCTCATGGGTAAGTCTGGGAGAACAACTATTGGCATGGACTGAGGTAGTATTCTCCTGACTCAATTTCCCCAACATGACATTCTTGAATGGAAAATATCCCACCTGGCTCAATGCAGTTGGTCATCTATATAACTTCTGCCAGGAATTGACATCAAAATGAGGGAACACTTTCCCTTATGTTCCTCTTTTTTTTTTTAATGGCAAATTTCTATAATCATGTCAGATGATTAGTATGAACACACTATTGAATCTTTATCTTACAAGGTAATATTGGAGAATATCTGAGTTACCATAATAAGATGCCGGTATAAGATTTGATCTGTTAAAAAGACATCCACTTTTGTCAGGGGTTATTCATTTGAACATTGCTAGAGGATGAAAATTGTCTTATTATAATAACTTACCAGGTATGTACTTTTAAAACTGATTACTCAATGTATTTATATATGCCATCCCTGAACATTTTTTTAGTTGATCTGGCAACTTTTAAATGACTTAATTTTTTTGTATCGAGTCTGTCTTTTTGTAAAAAGCATCCTGTTCATTCCTTAGCAGAATCTCGTTCTCCTAATGTGTGTGTCGGGGTGGGGGGGAATGAATAATGCCAAGTAGGAATGAATAATGTTAAGTATAAAAATTGGGCTCTAATTTTCTGTTTGTACCTGAGTTTCATATATATATATATATATATATATATATATAAATATATATATATATATATATATATTTATATATACACATACATACATATATGTGTATATATGTGCACATATGCATATAGACAGATATAGATACATCAACATGACAACTGACCAACATAAAATTATAAATTCCCTGGTCTAAAATGTTCCAAATTTGATTTTCTAGCAATAGACAGAGGGTTGGAGCTAACTTTCATTATCTTCCCTGGTTATTGGCAAAGTAAATTTAAAATTTGTGTTAGATCAATTTTGTAGGAAATTTTTAGCAGAGAGGAGAGTTTCTACAAGTGACATGAGCTGTAGAAGAACTACTCTGAGACCCCAGCCAAACCACAGTGCTGCATCAGATTTTTCCAGAGGAACTGAAGGAGACACATCTATGAATTTTATTTTGCTGTTTACTTTTTCCCTTTTTGCCTTTTATCTGTATGGTCTACTTATCAAAAGGGATTGCCCTCTTTGATTTTGTCAAAATGTTATCAAAGGGCATTGCCCCCTTCTTTGGTTTTGTCAAAGAGCCCCAACCATTTTCCCCTTTTTGCTCTCACATTGTCCCCCTTTTACGTCCCATAGTTATAAATTCTTGATGAGGTGCTTGTTATATCAAAAATCAAACAGGGGAATTTGAGAAATTATTATTAATAACTAATATCTTAGGGAGATTCAGAGGCTCTCCCCTTCTAAATTCCTCATTTTAAAAGTTTACTTTTTCTTCAGAAGGACTTCGCTGATAAGGAGATCACATACACTCCAGTTGATCTTGGTCAGACCCCACCCAACCTTGCAAGAATTTAAGCTAAGGTGGGGAAGTCCTTTATGCTCTATTCAAGCTTGGGTGATGATCTTTTGCCTAGATAGCCCAAGACTGGGAGTGGTCTGGTATAAAGATATTTTCTTTGTTCAGAGGTGACATCAATCTCTATTAGAAGGTTATATTAACTGCGTCCACTGTCACGATTGTCTAAGAGAGATGACCAAATGACTATCCTTTTATTAATAACCTGCTGGCCTTATTAATCAAATGATTGAATTACCCAGAAACTTTGTCTCTCAAACCTTTTTAAACCTTTCTTTTCTCTCAAACTCTCCTCTCTTCCTAAGTTCCCTGTTACTACTGAGGATACCATGTTCCTACTAGATATCTTTGTAACCTGGCCCTTTACTATTATTCCACTCACTTCATTGACATGAATCCAGCTTTATTCACCTTCTTGGGTTTCCTCTCACATAGCCCTCCATCTCTCATTTCTTAACTCCATCTAATCTGCCATTTCAGTGACCATCCCTCATGCCTGGAGTACTGTCCTTCATCATCTCCTCCTCGGTTGCCCTGGTTTCATTCAAGGCTCGGTTTTAAACTCAGGATTTTCAAGAAACCTTTCTTAGTTCTCCCAACAGCTAGCATTAGTAGATGCAATTTCATGTGCTTTTTTTCATGTACTTTTAAAAGAAAAGTTTTCTTAAGGAAAATTCAGCAAGATTAAAATTTTAATTTCAGAACAACAATTATAAATGCTTATGTTTAATTACTTAGTAATCAAACCTCAAGTCGAAGTCATTGCATATACACGTCAAAACAAAAATATACAAGTCATAAAAAAAGTGCTCAGGGGTTTCTTTACCATAAAGATATAATTAACAATATTAAACTATCTTGCACACTAAACATGACAAATTGCAAAGACAGCATTTTAAAACACAACTCTATTGAATATTACAACAAAACAATAGCTATGACAGTATGTTAAGATGATTGCTGTCCTTCACTCATTTGCTATTGCATACAATGAAGAGTATTCACTGGCTCCCTTTGAGAAATTTGATACTGAATACTACCTCTGGGATCATGCTCTTCATCTTCAGAAACTTAACCACTGTAATGGCAGCTTCTTTCTTGAGATGGATCTAAGTCCCACCAGTTCTACCTGATCCATTTCTTCATTTTCCTCTACAAAGACTGCTTATCAGATGAAAGAAAGTCATTGCACACATTTGATGTTTCCATATTCAATAATCTGACCAGTATGTCAAGTAATGACTATAGTTCTGGAAGTGACACAGTGCAACAACCAATTGATATCCATGAAAAGATCCTCATCTCATTGTGTAAATATAGCATTATCCTTCTGATCCAAAATGATGACTATCTCCTTGTTCACCTCCTGGATCCCAGTCACCTTTACCATGCAATGTTGTCTTCTGACCAGCTTTCCTACTCTGGTCAATAGGAACCTTTTTCTCTTGAACAATTTTCCTTCCATTGCAACTTCTACCTCTGTCTTTAGGACTGATTCAATCCCCATTCCCTTGGCATTCCATGCAAACTGATAGAATTTGCTGACCATGTTCTTCCCAAAACCCCAAAGAGGACAGTGAGAAAGCACCTCCCCTCCATTCTTTGCAGAGATGGTCCTATGTGACTAATTTTTATTTGCATTTCAGTACCTCTGTAATTGAGACAGCATTCTACATCTCCTTTCTTACCACCACAACTTTCTATTTATTATAAATCATATTCTTAAATCTTCTTAGGTCACAGACAAATGACAAACATCTTTACTTCTCCATTCCCTTTGCATTCTTCCACCTCTCCCAAGAAACAACAAAGATATTATTCACTGGTGAACCAAAGTTACCACCAGAATCATCCTCTGATGGCTTGTTCTCTAATTTTGTCATATAAGTCTCTTTTTGCATCAGAAAGTACTTCATAAGCTTGAGAAATCTATTTGAACTTTTCTCCTTCATTTGAATTCTTATCAGGGTGATATTTCAAAGATAGTTTTCTATATGTCTTTTTTTTAGTTCTGGGAGGCATTAGGTTTTACTCAAAAAAATCCAAGTCATTTCCTTCACCAATTTTTATAGCTCTGGAGAAATGCCCAGAATTGAAACGTCCATCTCCAGGAGTTGGATGAGAGACTAAAGGGGACCACCTAGGATCCTGTTAGGATTTGGGGGGCAGTCAGTAGAAGAAAGAGACCATTGGTGGGGGATGAGCTCTTGTGCAGTTCTTCTTACTGTTGCCCTCCACTTCTTGCTGAATTTTCTATAAAGTTCCCAAAGTACTCCTTATATATTTTTTATATGTGCCTAGGTATTTACATGTTACCTCCCTCATTATAACATGAGCTGTAATACAACATATAAAAAGAAACTCTTTTTTGCCTTATCTTTCTAGTCTCAGGTTTTAGCATAATACCTGGAATACATAACAACTTAGTAAATTCTTGCAAACTAATGCTAGAAATTAATATGATAAACATAAAGAGGCATAAAAAAGCAAAAGAAG
>JAQQSK010016601.1:0-10385 GCA_028658325.1 Potorous gilbertii | reverse complement strand
AGATTGGTGATATGGGTAATTAGAATGTCCAGTGTATTGGGGAGGGGGGAGGGGGCAAATGGGGAGAAAATTTTGGAACCCAAAATCTTGTGGAAATGAATGTAAAAAGTTAAATAAATTTATTTTAAAAAAAAGATATACAAGAAGGTAACTGAAGTGGAGAAGGCATTATAATGACCCTATATTCTCTGAGTCATTGCTTCTTTAGGAAATATAGTTTCCATTTTTTAACCAGAACTCCTGTAGAATCATCTCAAGCCCTCTTAGTCACCTTCTAAATATGTTCCAGCCATTATTCATTTTTTTCGCCTTTACTAATACTTTGTTTTCCAGGCAATTGGGGTTAAGTGATCTGCCAAGGGTCTCACAAATCGTAAATGTCTTAGACCCTGCATTTCAACTCAGGTCCTCCTGACTCTAAGGCTAACACTCAATCTACTGTACCACCTTGCTGCCCCATCTTAATATATGGTACCTCAAATTTTCATCTTAAGAATTTGGAATTATTGAAGAACCTATAATGAAAAATAGTATTTATTTCCAGAGACAGAACTGATGGAGTCTGAATACAGACTGAAGCATACTTTTTTTAACTTCCTTTATTTTTCTTGTATTGTTTTATTATTCTACATTTTCTTTCAAAACATGACTAATATGGAAATACATTTTACATGACTGCACATATATAACCTATATCAAATTGTTTGCCTTCTCAGTGATGGTAAAGGAGAAAGAGGGAGAGAATTTGGAACTCAAAAATAACTTTTTTTAAGAATGTTAAAAGTATTTTTTCATGTAATTGGGAAAAAATAAATCTATTTTAAAAGAATTTGAAATTAAAACTGAATATTGAAGATCTGGAAGAAATATACAAATTTGTTAATCCTTCTGGGCCTTGGTTTCCTCATTTTTTTATTGTTGGTCAGTTGTTTTTCAGTCATACACAACTCTTTGTGACCCCATTTGGGGTTTTCTTGCCAAAGATACTGGAGTGGTTTGCCATTTCCTTCTCCAGATCAGTTGCCAGATGAACAAACTGAGGTTAAGGGACTTGCCCAGGGTCACACAGGTAAGTGTCTGAGGACAGATTTGAACTCAGATCTTCCTGACACCAGGCCCAGGGCTCTATTCACTGAGTCACCCTGCTGCCAATAAGGCCAATGGTATTCATACTGCCTATGTCATAATATATTCCGAGAAAAGTACTTTGTAAACAAGCAAGGACTGTAATCATGATTGCTATTTTATTTTATATCTAAACTATTTAATTGAATTCCATGACAATCAATATATTGACATTAAGAAGAGGTTATTTTCCTTCCCCATATAAAAATAGAATTTTGTCAGGTGATTTTTTGAAATAAAGAAAAAAATTTGAAATAAAAAATAAGTGTTTTAAACCTTTTGCCCTAGATGCATAATATTTTGACTGGCTATGAAAAAAATATGTTCAGAAATTATGAATAATAGCCACTTGATTTACGGAAATTATCTCAAGGTAAAGTTTTAGGAATGGAAAAAACTTAACCTGCCAAATGTCCCTCAGTGGCTATGGAAGGAAGGGAGCCCCATGCAGAAATGTGAAGTAGAAGAAGCTTGTCTTCAACATCTTCCAAATTCTACTTTCTGCAACTCCTGTCTCCTTTTTTACTTTATTCATCCTTCCCTATCTCTAGACGTTCAGTGTTCTCTCATGGCAGAGTGTTGGGAAGAATCGGAAGCTGATAAACTAGTTTATACTATGGTTTCAGTAAATCAATACATTCTCTTACTGAGGGGTAGTTGCATTTTTAAGGACAACATATGCTTAATCTATCTGAAGGAAAGACTAGTGGCAAATCGGCAGCATCAGTGGAGAGAATATGTTTACATTATGGGATTTTTCTGATGTGTCTTCAATCATACCACAGAGACTCCTGACTAATTTTTTTACATTTAAGTTAGTTTCAGAGATTATTGTTTCTTTACATAGTTGTTCATATGTTGCCTCCCCCATTAGTCTGAGAGTTCCTTGAAAGCAAGGACTATTTTTTTTTGTTTTTCCTTTCTTTATATAGTGGGCACCTAATGTTTCTTCATTGATTATTTGATGATTAATGTGAATTATTTGCAAGATGTTGAAAAAGTCAGTGAATGACCAGAAAAAAAATATGGTGACCAGATTGTTCTATAGATTCTCAATGCCAGAGAAGTAGGACTTCTTGTGGTATCACAAGTCGTTCAGGTTGTTTTTAGGGACCATTGGTGGTAATGACAATGTTAACTGATTTGTAGTTTTCAGAATCATTTAAGATTTGTAGAATTTTGATTTCACTAAATTATGAGAAAATGGAGCTTGACACTGAATAAATAAGCTTAAATGTGCCTGCAGAAAAATAGCTTCGAAGGACTCTTAGACATCAAATGTTTCTCATGAAACACTTTGGATGAGTTGAATGTAAAAGAATCAGAAACATACGGATTAAATTTCCCTTGACATACACTTGAATTATAAAATTAAGAAACAGTGACTGGCAAAACACATTTGGAGATTTTGAAACATTTGAAAAGACATTCAAGATGTTTTGCTGAACCTAAAACAGGCCGGGTTCTTCTATTCTGAATGTAGTGCACATACACACACATGGAGTGACACATCATGACGTCTCTGGGAAAGCATTTATTTCCTTACTTTTAAAATTTTAGCCATAAGATTTGTTCTTCCATTTTTTTCCCCATGACACTTCAAAAAAAAAATCTCATCCTTCCTGGTGTTAATGTTAAGGTTAATGCATCAGATTATTTCTTGATTTTCTAATAAAACAATATCAACAGAATTGTGAATTCACCCAACCACATCAGAAAACAGTTTGTTATTGTACAACAAAAAGTCGCTAAACTGTACATTAACTCTGACTCACTCATGCCACCCATGGACATGTACTGCAAAGAGGTCAAAGAAAGAAGGGAAAGCCCAATTACACAAAAATAAATTTATAGCATCACTTTTGTGGTAGGAAAAAATGAAAAACAAGTGGGTGACGCAACCAGTTGAGGACTGGGTGAACAAATTGTGTTTGATAGAATATTATTATTGCATATAAGAAAAGAAGAATATTAATAATTCAGAGAAAATCAAGAATCAAATGAACCAACGTAGGGCAAAGCAAGATAAGAGAACAAAGATGACAACAATATATATGATAAAGGAAAACAAGATCAAATTACTTTGCTTCAGAAGAATTGCTAGATTTGGGCTTGAATTCAAATTGCATCTCTACTAAATACTACTAGTATTACCTTAGTCAAAGCCATTAACCTCTCTGGGGCTGTAAAAATGAAGGTGCTAGACTACATGATCTCTGTTGGAGGTCTAGGTCTAAATCAATGATCATATGAATCCTGATTAGTGCCCAGACCTATTGGGACTTCAGAAGATAATGAAACATATCTCCCCCCTCCCAGTATTGAAGTGTTGGACTACATGTAGGAAATGAAGCATAGAATGGCAGATAATATATTGGCTTGTGTTGCTTAACTATGCTTTGTAATAAGGTAGGGGAAGTGATACTAAGGGAAGATATGGTCAAGGAATGAGAGCCTTTCTTAAGGCATCAATAAAACATTTTAATTTTTTCTCATTTTTATGAATTTTAAAACCCCCAATAAGCACAAACATCTGCATATAGAAAGAAGAAAAGAACAAGGAGGAGGAGGAGATTTTATATGAAACCAAAGCATAAACCTCTGTTATGTGGAGTTTGGTCTTTTGAAACTATATAATAATTCAAGGTGCTAAATCCAAGTTCTGATCTAACCTCAGACACTTATTAGCTATATGAGCCTGGGCAAGTTATTTAACTTCTGTTTGACTCAGTTTCTTCATCTATAAAATAGGGATAGGGATATCACCCACCTCTCAGGGTTCTTACGAATATAAAATGAGATAATATTTGTAAATGCCTTGCAAAACTTTGTGTAAATGTAAATGGTAACTACTATTATTATTCCTTTATTTAAAAAATACTTCAGCTGAACTAAAGAACCTTTCTGAATATATATATATATATATGTATATATATATATACATATATATATATATACACATACATATAATATATATATATACATAGTAGAGATGCAATTTGAATTCAAGTCCAAATCTAACAATTCTTCTGCTGCAAAGCAATTTGATTCTGCTTTCCTTTATCATATATATCTATATCTATCTATCTATCCATATATATCCATATGTATATCTATATATATACTTCATATCCATAGTTTTTCACCTCTCTCCTGAGAGGACTAAGGTGTATTTCATTATTAGTTCTCAGGAAATAAGATTGCTCATTGCAGTTAACCGGAGTTCAACTACATTGTGCCAATGTGTTTGCTGACATTTTAAGACATTGCCCTAGCTGAGGGAAAATCAATAAAAGGGGAGAAAAAGGTGCTGTAGTGTTGTTTTCATTTACATTACTATGATTTTGTCTTATTTGGATCAGTTCACTCAGTTCCTCCCAATGTTCCTCTGAATCTTTCCTGCTCTATTTATTTTGCTGTGCTAATATCCCATTGAGAGGTACAGATATTTTCCCAAGAAAGGGAAAAAAAACAAATTGCATATAACTGCTTGAAAAAAATGAACAACTTTGAGTTACCCCCTCAGATTCATACAGTTGGAAAAAATAGTTAAAAGGAAATAAGGCAGAGCTGGCAGCATCATAGAGAAATGGCTGCATTCATTAATTATTAGTCAAATCACAAATGTGGGTAGGGGGTTGTTTTTGAGTAAATTTACAGTTTTTAATAAAAGTTACAAAAATAATTACATCATTTTACCCAATAAATCCATAGTTGACAATATAAAAAGAAGCTACCATCCTTCATACCTAACAAAAAGTTATCTGTTCAAAGATTGTCATAGCAGTCTTTTCTGTAACTGAAAAAAAAAAACAAAAAAACTAGAAGACTAGATGACCAGTCACAAGGAAATCATTAAATAAGTCAGAGTATACTGATATGATGTAATGCTACAATGTTTTCAAGTCTATCAAGTATGAGAAATACAAGGAAAGCTGAAGAGACCTTTAGGAAGTATTTCAAAGCAAGGAAAGCAGAAAGAGAGTAAAGTAGAAACTAGTTATCACCATGAGGGCAGCAGATTGGACCTGGAATTCCGTTGCAATAGACAACTTTCTCTACCTATGCAATTTGGCAATTTCTCTGTAATGTTAAGTTTTAGAGAGCTGCAGAGAACTGAGTGGTTAAATAATTTGCCAAAGGTAATTAATTAAATCCAATACGTGTCAGGAGGAGGATTTGAATGCAGGTCATCCTGGCACTGAAGTCAGCAGTCTGTCTATTCACTACCTCTTTTCACCTCTCAACTATAGCTATATAAAAGGAAATTTAAATGAGAAGACATGCACAAAGGATATTGTTGAAGATCATAAATAGACTGAAAAGTTTTATTTTGTGCACTGAAATTAATTTATATAAAAGTAAATAGTTCAAAAGCAAGTTTGATTATATCAGCATTTAATATTAAATTTATAATAAATCAGTAAGAAGATAGATTAAAGGAATGAATAAGACTTCTCAGAATCTAATTTATGAAGGCTGGATGAAGTCAAGATAACATGACATAAGATAGCTAAAGAGATAAAATCCCTCCTTGTAGACAAAAATATAATCTTGCCTTGTCTAAAGAAAAGGAAATATATGACAGCTCAGGATTGCACACATTTGTACAAAAGTTATAGTTAATCATTTGTTTTGATTTAGAAAAGGAGTTTTCAACCTACAAAAGGACTTCTTCAAAGTAGCAAGTACCCCCAAAGTTCTTAAAATATGCCTTGTCTTAAATAAAATGTGTACAACATTTTTCAGGAGCACAAGTATCTCATAAAGTGGAGGTGCACCCACAGATTTTACTCAGCCTTCTTTACCTCTTGTTTACCATAGGTGAACTTAAAACTCAGAAAACTAGTCTTCTGACAAACCAGCATCTAACAGATTGTGTCAATGTGTTCGCTGACATTTTATGACTTGCCCTGGCTGAGGGAAAATCAATAAAAAAGGAGAAAAAAGCATGGGGAACATGACATAGATTAGTTTGAAATTCCACAGTTAAAGAGAAAACCATGTTGGTTTCATCCATGGCCAGAGAACTATCTGTGAAAACTTCATCTAGCTGTTCCCAGTTATAAGTGCCACAGTCGAAAATCTTGGTGATGAAAAACCATGTTAGGCTGTTGTTACCTCTCATCTCCTATGGGATACACCATCATGTGTGTGAGGACCAGCATTTTGAAGGGAGTTCTGTTGTGTGTGGCGGTGTGAGCCCACAATGTGCCAGGATATAGAGAGCATCACCATATGGGTGTCGCTTTACAGGACATATGTTAGATGTCCTTAGGCATTAAAGCAATTATCAGGCAATTGTAATGTAAATGTGATCTCCCTTGAAAAGCCCCAGGGCAGAAACTTTGCCTTTTGAAGGTAATTTTGTTTGTTATACTATAAGAAGGATTCAGAAAAGTAATACATGGTGAAACATGATTGTAAAAGGGAGCAATGTAACAGCACAGGCTGCTTTTATATGGCCTCTTTCTTCTATATGGCCTCACAAAGCTTTACAGGGAACAGGAAATGGAAACAGAATGCTTCAGAGCTTGAGATTGAGAGTCTGGCAATAAAAAATGGAAATGATAGAGTAATGTTTAAAAATTAATTCATAAAAGTGAGAGGCATGTTCTGGCCGTTCACTGGCTGGAAGACTTGAGTAGAAATCATGAGTGTGGAGAGATGCTATAGAAAAAAGAAAACAATGTAGATAAAAGTGGCCTTTCTGTTGTGACTGTCCCAGTAAATGCAATGTCAATGTTTCCACTATAAATACTCTATAATGTCGTTCTTGTTTAATCAAGTCATTAAAAAAATAAAGTATTTAACAAAAGAGTTTTGAGTCATGAGTATCTTGCAAATATGAACTGCTAAGGAAAAGTAAACTATTAGGGGTTTTTCAATTAATTCACTAGTATTTATTAAGCAGTGTGGCACATACTAGATATACAAGTACAAAGAATGAAACAATCCCTACTCACAAGGGATTTTCAGTTTATTAAGGGATAGAAGTGTATATATATATATATATATATGTTTATTCTTTATATATATATATATATACATAAACATGTGTAAACATACATAATGTATACATGCATACATGTGTGTATAGTATAAATATAAAGTTAATAAATACAAAGTAGCTAAGTAAAAGTTAATTAGGGAAAGAGGACACTGCATTTGGGAGGGGAAGGCAAGAAACAGAAAAGGCTTCATTCAGAAGATGGTTCTTGAGTTACATCTTAAAAGGAAGTAGAAGGGCAAGGTATCATGTATCAGGAACAGAAAAGACCATTTTGGCTGCATCACAGCATGCAGAAGCGGAAGTAATTCAGAATAAAGCTGGAAAGACAAGTTAAGTCAGGTTTAAAGTGCTCTGCAAACAAAAACTGAGGGGTTTCTTTTTTTATTCTAAATGCCATAGAACTCACTGGAGTTGATGGAGTAAGGAGGCATTTGGTCACATCTGAACTTGAGAAAACGGCTTTAGCAGCAGAGTGTAGGATAGACCAGGGTGATGAAAAGTGAGCTAGGCACTGGTTGAAGTTCATTCTGACTGTTGAATCTTGTCCATGCATGGACCCTGTGGCAAGGCTAGCACACACATTGGTGAAGCCTTTCTACTTTCCAGTCATAGTTAATGACTCCCTCTTATGGACATTCTGATAGGAATCTGTTCCTGCCTACTTTGTATATGCATTAGACTTTATTTTCACATTGCATCTTTTCTTTCAAGAAAGAAAGAATAGGAGGGAGATAGAAATGTAGAAGGAGGGAGGACAGAGAAGAGAGAGAAAAGAGGAGAGAGGAGAGAAAGAGAGAGAAGGAAAGAAAGAGAGAGAGGAGGAGAGAGAAAAAGAAAGGAGAGAAAGAGAAGAGAGGAGAGACAAGAAAAAAAAGAAGAAAGGAGAGAGAGGAGAGAGAGAATGAGAGAAAGAGAGAGGAGGAGAGAGAGAATGAAAAAGAGAGAGAGAAATAGAGAGGAGGAGAAAGAGAGACAGGAAGAGAGAGAGAAAGAGAAAGAGACAGAGAGAGAAAGAGGTGGGGGAGGAGAGAAGAGGAGGAAGAGAGAGGAGGGGGGAGGGAGAGGGAGAACACTTTGATATACGCTCACAGTTAAGTCTAAATAATCCTAAATTCTCTCTTTGTTCTTTCCATAGTATAGTCCATTCTTTTATAGCAAAGACTTGCTCAGAATGCAATAAAAATCAGCTTATCTTTAGCTAGATACAAAACCTATTATAAAAGCATAGACAGCAAATAAACAAGATTTAAGGGTAAACAATGCCACTTCACCAGGCAGCAGTGAGGCAGAGGAAGGAGAGGAAGTGGAGATGGGATAAATTCAATTGATCCCAGTGCAGGAGCAAATTCTGTCCAGGCCAGTTAGTGAACCAGACAAGGCTCCAATTTTCATGATGCTATTCAGTTCAGAGTAGTGCATTCTTCCCTGATGATTGACTGTCTGCTGGCACTGATCCACATGTACACATCCATGCTTCCTATCTTCTCTATGGAGTTCCAAAGGTTTCAGTCCATCTTATGCCTCCCATCATTCTACAGTCCCTCCTTTAATCTGGGAAATACTCCCCATCATTCCCTCCTGCCCCTTTCAATAAAAAGCTATAATATATAATAGCATCATGATTTGTCCACCCATCACCTATTCTATGTCCCTATGTAAGGGATGACACTGAGTTTCATTTTTCATCGTGTCTCCCCCAGCAGCTACCATAAAGTTTGTCCATAATACAAGGAAAAGGCAACAGGGTATAACAGAAGGAGCTCTAGACTTTGAACTAGGAACACTTGCATTCAAATGTCTGCTCTAACACTTACAAGCTTCCCGACCATATGCAAATCATTTAATCCCTCAACTCCTCATTGGTAAAATACTCCCCTCAAAGAGTCATGAGTCCCATATGAGGTAATTAGGTGAAGCACTTTGTGTTGATGAAATCATTCTATAAATGTCAGTTTGCTTTTTCTTTTTATTGTTTATAAGTCTAATTTCACAAGTGTAGGGAAATCCCTCAGGTAGAAATTTCTCCACTAATAAAACCTGCGACTCACCACTAACTTAGTCTTGGAGAGCTTCCTAGGGCTTGGAGAAGTCATGAAATTTAACCATGGTCATACAGTTAATGTATATCAAATGCAGGTCAAAAATCCAGGCCTCCCAGACTGCAAAGTTAACCTAGTTCTTCTTCTAAATACTTTATTTGTTGTAGGCAAATGGAGCACTTGTGTTGGCCCTGTCTAACAAGCTAGAATTGCTTCAAGCATGGACTCAATGTCAGCGATCCAGAGATCAACAAAATGAAGTTTGTTAGAGACTCATCATCAGGATGTTAGCAGGGTAATTCATTTTTTGGCCACAGCGACTATTGAAGACTTTCTACACATTTATAGAGAGCTTAGGATCTACATCAATAGGGGGAGTAACCACACTGGTGGAATCATGGATCCTTAGGGTACTGAAGAACATCTTTTCACAAGAAATGTAGCAAGTGCTCAAGAAGAACTTCTAAGCAGTATCTGCCCTATTGATAAGTGGTATACAATATGACTAAGACCCTGCAAAAAGTCCCCTTTAATCAAAAAAACAAAGTTTCTTTTAACTAGTTTTCACTACCATCTTATATCAAATGTTTTTAAACCTGAGATCCATGACTAAAAAAAAAATATTCTGAAAGTTATATTTCAATAAAATTGGTTTTCGGGGGCGGAGCCAAGATGGCGAAGTAGAAAGACTCACATTTGCTACCTCCGAACCCACAGCCCATGGATTCCCTCTAAAAAGAACTCTTGACAAATTCTGGAATAGTGGAAGCTGCGCAGAAACACAGTGAAGGAGATTTCTGTTGCAGAGAGCCCTGAAAAACCCACCGCAAAAGTACCCCAGACGGGAGCGGACTCCTCCCCTCCCCCGCCCCGGCCACGCGGCACTGAGAGGAGCGAGCAGACCCAAGCAGGCGTCAGGGACCTGAATCTCCAGCAGCTGCGAAGGTCCCTCCACCCACAGACGCACAGGTCAGTGAGAGAGACGGGCTGAGAGGGGAGCGGGGGATCTCCGGGACTCGGACCCCCGGCGGCCGCGGGAGAGGCGAAGCGGAGGCAGCTCCGCCAGAGACTCCCGGGGCGGGCAGGGGCTCCACAGCATCTCCATTGCAAGAGATCTCTGCATAAACCCCCTGAGGGAACTGAGCCTGAGAGGCGGCCCTGCCCCCACCTGAGAACCAGCAGATAAGCTCCCATTGAAGAGCAGTTAG
>JAQQSK010016600.1:0-10385 GCA_028658325.1 Potorous gilbertii | reverse complement strand
TCTGTCCTTCTGGTTTGCCTCTGCCACCGTAGGAGGAATCCCCCTTAGCTATTTTCCTCGTCTCAGGTGTTATGAGACAACTGGCCTCCTTCTGCTGTTTCTGCTGATCTGGGAATTTTCTGAGGAAATATTTTATGGTTCTTTCACGGTCATCAAGGGGGGAGGAGAGAGCATTTACTGATCACTCCGCCATCCTTGCTCCCGAAAGTTCAAGTAGGTGACTTACCGAAGTTTGGTCTTCGGGCTGAAGGTCTCAGGAGCTGCTGCTCTGATATCTGGCTCTCCACGGCTGTCACAGACTGGGTTTGGCTTGTCTCCCGCCCTCGGTGCCGCTCCTCAGGTTCTGCCTGCAGCTCAGGTTTCTCGGGTCCCTTCTGCTCTGCTGCGCTGGCCATGCTGCGCTGTGCGCTGTGGGCTCACCCCCGCAGAACAGACCTTTCCCGTGGATCCTCCAGTCTAACGTGAGCTCCAAAACTGTCACCTTCTGCCTCCCACTGGATTCCACACCTTCAAACTTTGGTCAGATTCTCCTTTCGGAGGTACCTGAAGGAGTTTGTCGGAGAGCTTAGGTGAGTCGTTGCTCTCACTCCGCCATCTTGGCTCCGCCCAATGATAGCAAAATCATCATGGTATTTATCAAATATCCATGTGGCACTAGGCTGAGAGAGAGGTTTGGGAATTCTTCTGATGAGGACCAAGAGCCTGAATCAACTTGCAGTCTTCCTAGTCTCAGTGGACTTAAAATTATTTTAACAGACTGTCTAGAATAGCAAGATACTTTCTGGCCTTCCCCTTAACCTATTTGAATTCTAGGGGCTTCATCACTATCTGGTGACCTCAAATGGAGGCTGAAGCATGCTGAGAGAGTGACAAAATTTACACAAATAATTCTGCTTCGTTCACAAAACGGTACAGTGGATTGGACTAAATTGGCTTTTCTGTAATTTTCTACTGTAAGATGGGAAGCTTTCTTTTGATGCTTGAAACATCCTCCTTTTTAGAGTTGCCTATCACAGCATTTGAGAATTGGCAAGGACCCCAGAGGCCAGCCAGTCCAACCCCCACACAGAAGGAGTCCCCCTGTTCCCCGCTCCAACAAGTGGTGGTCCAGGTCTAGCCAGCCCATTCCAGTTTGGGCCAGCCTTTATTGAGGGAAAGCTTTCTTCACTGTGCTTCCATCCCTCAGACCTAGACTGGCCCCTCTGCCATTCTGCCCATTGCTCCTTGTTCTGACCTCTGGGCCCAACTGGTTCTTCCACCTGCTGACAGAGCCTCAAGTGTCTGAAAGCCATGCTCACATCTATCCTCCGTCTTCTCCAAACTCAGCACACTCATCTTTCTTCTTCATCATGGTTGTCCTCTGTAACGTCATCTTTAATCCAGAATGACCCAGGACCCTCCACGAAGCTAACCAGAGCAGAGGGCAGTAGGACTGTGGTCTTCCTTCCTGGCAGCTCTGTCCTTTTTCATTAGTGTTTTTTATATGCTCTATTGCATGGCTGACTCATTGAGTTTGGAGCTGACTAAAACCCCAGATGTTTTTCAGAACAATGTCTGTTTAGTAGCATTTTGTACTTGTGACTACATCCAGCTATACTGAATTTCATCTTCACAGTCAGCCCAGCCCTCAAGCCTCTTGATTCTGACTGTCCTCCACTGTTACCTTTACCTCCCAGTTTTGTCTGTACATTTGATACCTTGTTTCAGGCCATTGATAAATAGACTGAGGCCCAGCACAGATCCCTGGGGGTGCTCCTACTGCATTGATGTTCATGACTACTCTTTGGAGTCAAAACCTTCAGCCTGGTCTGGCCATCTTTCAGATGCTCTGCCAAACTTGTATGAGATGCTTTGTCATAAGCTTGGTTAAAATTTAGGTAAAGTGCTTAATGATCTTTCCAAGAATTTATCCAGGAACCCAAGTTAAGCTTACTGACCTACAGTTGGCAGACTGTATTTTCCCTCCTGAGCTGACTTACTCTCAGCAGCACTGAAGGAGTTGAGAGTGGAAAGAAGTTTATGAAGCTCTGCCCTAAAACACCGTATTCCATGGGATCGTCCCTGTGTTTTCTCTGAACCCGGTGATAGCTGCTTTCCCAAAACCTAGGGTGCCTGTTAGACTGTGCCCAGAGCGCCCATCCTCTCTCATGGACTCTAGCTGTATGTAATTGCCTACTTTCCTTCAGCTGTTCCCATCATTGCCACGTCAGTACGCATCACTAGAAAGAATCACATCCAGAATAGGATTTTCTCTGATCGGTTCTTCCACCTTTTAAGGGATGAAAATGTGACTAAGACCACACCAGAAAATCATTAGCTGCTCTGTTCTGGTGAGCATCTGGATAGTTGAAGTCTCCCTTCTCCAGATGGCTCTCCTCTGTACCAGACCTGTGTTGTGACCCTTACTCGGGGTCCCTGTCCAGATCCCATCACCTCTCACATAGACCCACAAGGTCAGGTGTGTCACTGTGTGTCAGTCATGAGCTTCATTGTCTTTCTTCTGAATGAAAAATGCAAAGTTGAAAGTGGCATTTAATTTATATCAGGATAGAGAGGAAAAGAGAATGTCGCTCCCATCTGAGCCTCAGAGGAATCTGGGCATTCACAGGCACAGGGTGCACAGAGGTGAGCGATAGGGCTTCTCCTAGTCACTTTGGCTGGACTGTCAAAAGGAAGAAAGATGAGATAGTGCTGGGAAAAGACAGCTTGTGGTCAGGTTAGGGAGGTCCTGAAATGTTTGGTATTTTATCTAAGCATTAGGGTGCCACTGGAAGTTTTTTAATAAGAAGATAGCATTGGCTGCTATTGGGAGAATGAATTGGACAAGAGAGAGACTGGAAGTCAGTAAACCATTAGGAGGGTGGGGCAGATTTGAAAACCTGGGACCCAAATAGGTCATTTCTTTTGTGGGGGAAGGGAAGGTGGGAATAGCATGAAATCAGAATACAGGTGAAAAGTGATCAAGAAACAGAACCAGCTGGGTTTAGAAGGAGAGTTTGGGGTGTTAAAAGCCTTAGAGCAGTTTCAGAGGTTGGTGCCTTCTCCAGAACATCTTCTAGGAGTGCATGCAGGGCCGAGAGGGAACTGAGCCACTTCGAGAGGTAATTCTTAAATCCCTAGCCCTCTCGTAGCCTCACCTCAGTTCAGTGGCATCTCCCTCATCACCGCTGTGCCATCTTTCTTTCTGAGCATTTTCCAAGGAACTCCTCCCTGACCCTTTTCTTCCTCTCTGGAAGAGTCACAACTTTCAGAACATGGCGTCCTGACCTTCTATTACCCTTGGATACATTCCTGAATAACCTTGTTCTGAACAGCGCCATTTTGTGACTGGCATTTTCTAGATAATAACTGCAAAGGAGTGCCGTAGTGCACAGAGCACCAGGCCTGCAGTCAGGGAGGCTCTGAGTTCAGAACTACTTGTGTGACCCTGAGCAAGTCACTTAACTCTGTTTGCCTCAGTTTCCTGGAAAAGAAAATGGCAAACCACTTCAGTATCTTTGCCATGAAAACCCCAACCCCGTTGGATTCATAAAGGGTCAGACACTACTGAAAAACAGCTCAACAACATTTTCTAGAGGACTACTTTTTAAAAAAATAATAATATTTTATTTTTTCCACTTATATGGCAGAGATAGTTTTCAGTATTCATTCTTTACAACATTTTGAGTTCCAGATTTTTATCTCTCTCTTTCCTCCCCCTCCTGAAGATGACAGGCTATCTGATAGAGGTTATACGTGTGCAACCATGCAAGCACATTGCCACATTTTACATGTTGTGAAAGAAGAAACAGCTGAAAGGGAAAGCCATGAAAAAAACAAGTTGAAAATAGTGTGCTTCCTGGATGACTGCTTTCAAGAATGTTGTCGAGTGGGATCTTGTTGAGGTTCAGGTTGCCCTGAATGGCCCCTGGGGCCCCTTCCCACCAAGGGCGGTGGTCTTGTGACTTCTCCCTTGTCCCGGATGATACAGACCTTTGCCAAGAATGGGAAAGTCTCTCACTGTTCATTCCCTTTTCAAGAGGTCACTCGGGTCACGTTCCTCACTAGTTGGCACATTTTACATGTGCACAGCTGTGCAGAGTGGGGTGCTTTGTCCAAGGATACAGTTAGAAAGAGCTAAAGAGGAGGGAGGTAGGAAGAAGTTTATTAGAGTTTTTTAGATTGACTGAAGACTCTTGAGTAGTTTACTTTTGGTGTTTTCATTTGTAAGATAAAGGTTAGATTTAATGTTCAAGGACCCTTGCAGAAGAAAGAACTTCACAGATAGAGAGGAGAATGTGACTTCATAGGTGATACACAGGGAAAGAATACACCATTACACTGGACTTAGAAGTTTGTCCTGAGGAGATAAGAAAAAACATACTTTAAGACTCAGGTAGAGCCATTTCTCCCCTTCTTTACTAACTTGGCTCTGAGAGGGGAGTTTTATTGTCTTGTGTGAAGGGGCCTCCAGCCTCAAAACTGGAATGAGAGTGGGGTACCTCATCTGTCAGGTGGGGATGATGACATATTATGGGTTCCCTCCCATGGTCAGTGTGAGAAAAGTCCTCTGTGGACCATAGGGCGTTCTAGAGATCTAAGTAGTCTCAGCAGAACTTGCTCCCAGACAATACTCTAGACCAAGTAATAGAAACAGCTGACATTTCTAGAGCTCTTGAAGGCTTGCAGACAACCATGTCCTTTTCATGTCTGCGTCTCTGAGCCTGGGACCACATTGGATCCTTACAAAGAGGAGACAGCAGATGGTACGGTGGGCAGCGCACCTGGAGTCAGGAAGACCCAGGTTGAAATCCAGCCTCTGACAATTCTGTTGTAAGACTCTGGACAAGTCACTAATCTCTGCCTCAGTTTCCTCAGCTGAAAGTGGGGATAATAGCCACTATCTCTCCGATTGTTATGAGGACCAAATGAGATAATTTTAAAAAGCTCTTTCCACAGAGCCTGGTGTTTAGTAAGTGCTCTATAAATCCTTGTTCCCTTCCTTACAATCCTGTGAGGCATATCTCTATTTTATAGATCAGCTCAGCCTGAGTGAAGCTAAGTGATTTGCCCAGGGAGACCCAGCTGATAAATATCAGTGGCAGATCCTTCTTGATCCTTTCTGACTGCCCAGTCCAGTGTTTGAGCCACTGTATACTGTCCTTACCCTGTGAAAGCCATGGAACGAAGTCTAGTTAAGTCACCAAATGAGATGTAAGCCTGTGGAAATATCTGAGGAAGGCAGCATCCTGAGGGACTAGTGAAGGACTAGTGAAGGCTACGGAAAACCATTATCCTTAATTCAAAGTATTTTTCACTCACTCAAATAATTACCAAGTGATAAGTGTTTTTTGTGACCTTTGATGCCTGTAATGTCTGAGGTAAGGATTTCTTTTTGGACAATATAAATCTAAAAGCTCAGTAAGATAGGACTAAAACTCTTTGGCAAATTGGGAATGGTCCCCAGACCTTTTTTTTTTTTATTACATCCAGTACACCTGGGACATGAGTAAATTAAGGAGGAAAAATCAATTTCACTTTCATATCTATTATCAAGTTAATTTCTTCTTCGATAGACCATTCAAGCTTTTAATATGCAAAGAATAAGAAAACATTTGAAAGAAATCAGTGGCCCATCTATTTTTAGTCAGCACAACTAGTCTGGTATCTTAAAGAACCTGAGTACGGTTTGTTCTGTCTTTTTTCTTTCTGTAATGTTTTCTTTGGAATAGGGTGGCTGGTTGGTTTGAGAGGGTGAAGCAGAGGGCACTTCACACAATTGTGGGGGAATTTTCTTACCCTAATGATAGTGATCCTTGCCAGGGATTATCTGTGCCCCTTACAGTGACAGCTGCGGACACACACACACTCCATTGGCTCCTGTGCTCAAAAGGCTTGGTCTTGGGGATACTGAGCCTGGCCTGGTCAGGAATATGGCTGGTCACAGAGCACAGACCACAGGACAATGTTTTGCGGCCTGTATATAGATGGCAGGCACCATCAGCAGTGATTTCCAACTAGAGAGGCAGGCTGTGGTTATAACACGTAATTGGGGTCAGGAGAAGCCATCAGTGACTGACCCAGTGGGAATCATGAAGGATAGTGGAGAGTATGACCTGAAGATGTACATGAAGGGCTTGAGTTTGTCTCCCAGGGCTGGCTGTGTCGCTTTGGTCAAGTTGGCCAAACGGAGGGATTTAAATGAGATGATTCCAGCTTCCAGCCAGTGGTCCTGTGGCTCTGCTGTCACGTAGCACAGAGACCAGACATCAGTGCAGTGCAGATAAAAAGTGAATAGGGCCATGAGCAGGAAGGGGAGGAGAAGTCCTGGAGCCGGAGTCAGGAAAACTCAGGTTCAGTTACTGCCTTGGACACTTGCCAGGGATGTGACCTTGGCCAGTCACTTCATCTCTGCTTGCCCTAGTTTCTCATATATATCTATATATGTTTATATACACATATGTACATATTACATATATATATAGTATGTGAACCTTAAAGTGCTATATAAATGCTAGCTAGTATTATCCTCTTAACTCCTCAGACTTTTCAGGACCCCCTCACCCAATATTCACTGACCCATACAAAACCCAAGTCTGTCCCTCCCCGTTTCCCAGTGCTACAGAAAATCCAAAGTCAGAAACTTTAGTCTGAGACAGCAGCCTGGCAATGCTTTTTGCTACAGCAGTTTAGTTAGAGACTTGGGGAGCAGTAGGAAGTATGACTGGACACCTTGGATGGGGCTGAGTGGCACTCCCCTGAGCCAAGGGAGAGAACCCAGCATCCAGCTAGGGCCAATCCTTTCTCCGCAGAACTCATTTGGGACAGGAACTAAGGCTACTGAAATGTCAATTGCCCAGTGTGGGTTATAACTCTGAAGTTCAATCCCTGGGAAACCTCCATCAAAAGAGTCAGAAAGTGAACTATAGGGGATATAAGGAAAACAGATTGATCTCAGGAGGAAGAAAATTCAGTGAAGGACCTTGCGTGTAAGCAGACAAACCAGCAGGAAAGCTATGAATAATAGAGAGGGATGTGGCTTTCAGATCAGCCAGAAGAGTCCACACATTGATAGATATTCTTACAATATTGGACAAAGGAAAAAGAATCAACGCCTGATGAGGTAGGGGACCCTGGGGATTCCCATGAGATGGAACCCCAGTGGAATGCTCCCAAATGGTCTAAAAGAGAAATAAGAATTAGGAAAGAAAAACGTATGGCCTTTGAAGCAGAGATCATTGGCAGACTAGAAAAACTTGAATCTACCGCGGTAAGAATCACCAGATGAACCAGAGACGATAACCCACTGGGAACGCAGACACAGAGAGTGAAGGTCAGTCTGGAAGACGAAGGAATAACATTAAAAACAAAACAATCTCAATACAAAGCAAAACGTGATCTTGATAGAGTGTGTAGAAACAGCTTAGGGATTATAGGTCTCCCAGAAGAATAGGAATCAAAAAGCCTGAACACCCCAGTGCAAGAAATATTTCAAAAAAGTGCCTGAAAGGAACGTCTGAGTGCAGAAAACAGAGTGACAATTGGAAGATTGCCTCCAGAAATAAAGCCTGGTGCTGCAAATGTTTAACAGGCATTCACTAAGCCCCATGCTAAGATCTGGATAACAAATACACACAAAAAAGGACCTGATGTCACTGAATGAATTCTTCGGAGTCTCCAGAGGAAGTGTGAGCTCTAAGATTACAGTGACCTTCCCGGAGGAGGAGCCTTCTGTGGCCTGATGGGAAAGTTCGGAGGAGTGCGTCCCCTGCAACCTGGAGGCCAGCCGTTTATGTAGAAAGATGTATGGTCAGTCAGAGGAGGTGTTTGAAGCTTTCCTAGGAAGAAAACCAAACCTGAAGAGATTATCTGCTCCTCAAAC
The DNA here is from genome assembly GCA_028658325.1 of Potorous gilbertii. Classification (NCBI taxonomy): domain Eukaryota; kingdom Metazoa; phylum Chordata; class Mammalia; order Diprotodontia; family Potoroidae; genus Potorous; species Potorous gilbertii. The sequence continues at coordinate 2,524 of JAQQSK010016600.1, read as the reverse complement.
ACCCTTGCCACCAGAAATAGGAGAATGAACACAAAAACAGCAACCAGGGAACACAGCAGAGAGACCAGTCAGATCTAAATGTACATGAGAAAAGAGTGAAAGTAGAAGTTACATACGGGAGAGTGGAGAAATAGGCTTGAACCATTCTGGACTAAACCTCAAAACACTGCCTACAGATGTATTAAGAGGTTGGGTTGTTGGTTTTTTATGGGACTAACTTACAAAATGAGATGACATAAAAAGGGGGAAGAGAGGAAGATGAGAGAGGTTAATAGGTAATGTATCCTAACAATAAAGGGAAAATAGTTCCTGCAGTCCCTCAGGAACATGAACTCCTGAGGAGACTGGGCAAAGAGGCAAAAGGAGGGACTACAACAGGGAAGGAAAAGGGGAAGCTTTATTTCAGTGATAAGCATTTCCATGACCGAAGAGAGATATTCTATACAGGGAGAGGCAGACCTTACACAGGTAGGATTCTCCAGGATTTGAGTGGCCAAAGGAACTGCTCATCTGGCTGAGCTCCTGGGGACGACTCATTGAGAAAGGAGCCTCAGCAGAGCTTCAGGCTACAAAGTAAACCCTCAGAAACCAAGGCCATTTGTATATAACGACTATAGGATGCAAGAGGCAGAGGGAAATCCTATTTCAATATTTCAAGTAACTACAAAATTAATTAACTCTCTGAAGATCAATCTACCACAACACACAAAATGCTTATATATATTCAATTACCAAATGCTCCTTAAAGAAATAAAGAATAACTTTAATAGTTGAAGGTATATTCAATGCTTGTGGCTGGGCCATGCTAATATAATAAAAATGACAATACTACCTAAGTGAATTTATAGTTTTAGTACTATACCAATCAATATATGTTATGGAACTTGATAAAATAACTAAATTCATTTCAAAAAATAAAAGATGTAGAAAATCAAGAGAAATAATAAAAAATGTAAGGGTGAATGGGAATGGGAACTCCAGACCTCAAACTATACTATATAGAAGCGATCATCACAACCATCTGTAATTGTTTAAAAATTAGAGAGGTAGAACAGTAAAACAGACTGGACAAGAGAAAATTAGAAACAATGAAACTCAATATTCCAATGTTGAGTAAACCAGTCAGTAAAGAGCTCTCTATTTGATAAAATTTATTGGGAAAACTAGAAATCTATTTGACAGAAAACAGACTTAAAACAGTTTCTTACTTACACCATGCTCCACAATACATTTTAAATAGATATGTTAAAGATCATTCTATTTTTAAAAATTAGAAGAGAAGCAGATTTATACCTTGTCAGCATGAGTTGGAGATGTAGTTCTTTTTTTCTTTCTTTTTTTTATATAAATTTATCAATTTTCAGTTTTCAACATTCACTTCCACAAAATTTTGAATTTTAAATTTTCTCCCCATCTCCCTCTACCCCCAACCCAGGACAACATGTATTCTGATTGCCCTTTCCTCCAATCTGCCCCACCTTCTATAACCCCCCTCCCCATATCCTTTCTATTTTCCTGTAGGGTAAGATAGATTTCTGTACTCCCCTGTTTATATATCTTACTACTTGCAGGTAAAAACAACCTCTAACATTAATTTTTAAAGCTTTGAGTTTCACGTCCTCTCCCTTGTCCCCTCCCCACCCACCCTCATTGAGAAGGCAAGCATTCGATACAGATTATTCATGTGTGGTCATGTAAAACACCTCTGTAACAGTTATGTTGTGAAAGACTAACTATATTTCCCTCTATCCTGTCCCACCCTCCATTTATTCAGTTCTCTCCTTTAGCCTGTCCCTTTACCAAAGTGTTTACTTCTGATTACCCTTTCCCCAATATGCAGTCCCTTCTGTTATTCCCCCTGCTCTTATCCCTTTCCCGCACTGCTTCCCCGTAGGGTAAGATAAACTTCCATATTCAGTTATTCCCCCCTGAAGTCAAATCTGATGAAAGGAAGTCTCACTTGTTAGCTCTCATCTTCCCCTTCCTCCCCTCTATAGTAAAAGCTTTTTCTTGCTTCTTTTATGTGAGATGATTTACTGCATTCTACCTCGTGGAGATGTATTCTTAACCAAACAAAGATAAAAATATATTAGAAAAGGTAAAATAGATAATTTTTTATGATGTGAAAATGAAAAACTTCTACACAAACAAAATCGGTGTACCTAGGATAAGAATAGTGGGTTGAAATAATCCAAAAAACCTATAGGTCAGATTTTTTTCTTTATCAGATTGTTTTCTTCCATTAACTTTTGCATCTCCTTTTCCATCTGCCCAATTTTTCCTTTCAAGAAGCTATTTTCTCCAGTTAATTTTTGAACTTCCTTTTCCATTTGCCCTTTTAGGAAGTTATTTTCTCCAGTTAATTTTTGAACTTCCTTTTCCATTTGTTCAATTTTCCTTTTCAAAGAGATGTTCTCATCAGTGCATTCTTTCTTAATAATTTTAAGATCATTGGCCAGCTTATCTTCTATTTCCTTCTTCAGCTGTTCCATGAGAGGTGCTTGTGCTTGCGAGCAGTTCATAG
>JAQQSK010016599.1:0-10385 GCA_028658325.1 Potorous gilbertii | reverse complement strand
AAAAAAAGACTACTATAAATATTTTGGTTTATGTAAGGGTTTTATTTCTATAGAACTTTTTGGGGTATAGAAATATCAATGTGAATTAATTAATAAGTACAGTGTGTTTAGTATTATTAGCAACAGTAGCAGCAAAAATAGTAGCAGCCATGGTACAGTGGTAGTAGCAGTAGTAGCCGTAGTAGTAGTAGCCGTAGGAGCCTCAGCAGCAGCAGCAGACGCATTTACCTTAGGATCACCAATAGTATCAGTCACAGTATTAGGGATACTATGTAGTGATGCTATAGTTACAGCAGTGGTGGGGGTGGCAGTTATAGTAGTAATACTACCGGTAGTAACAATGGCGATACTTATGGGTTAGGATAAAATTATACAGTTTTTTGATTGCCAGACTAAGAAATTGTTCATTGTATAGTAGACAATTGTAATAGTAACTTAGATGGGAGGATCTTTCTCATTCATTAATAGGTCCATATGATTTGCTTAAATCACCTGGAAGCCTAAGTCACGTATGGTGGGAGGAGCTTGCTGAACAGGTGGAAGTGGGGGCTTGAGCATCCTCATCAGAGTCTACATCTGAGAGTGAGGGTGGGGAGGACAAACTCCTAATGGGACTTTGCTTGGATATTTCTGTTTGGGATTGAGGCAGGAGGAGCTGGTTTTTCTTTCCTCAAAGAAGGATGTTTTGTTGTGCTTATACCTTTGTGTTTGTTTAAAAGCCATTTGACCACCCTGGCAATGAGTTATTAGGTTATGTATTCTGCAAATGTTAAGTGTTAAGTTTATATTTACTAAAGAAATGTTAATGCATAATCAGATAAAAGTGATCTGCATAAATCACCGGGATTTGGGATCACAAAGAATAATGCCTCTCTTTGTTTCAGGATCCATGGCCATTTAGATTGAAAGGGTGGATTTGGTAAGAGCAAGCAAAGTAGGGTCTTTTTTTTTGTTTTTATTTTAGTATAATCAAGAAACATAATGCCTCTCTTTGTTCCAGGATCTATTGCCATTTAGACTGTAAGGCCAAGGATCCTGGAAGGGGTGGAATGAGATGGAATCAAAATAGGACCTTTTCTTGTTTTTATTTTAGTATAATCAAGTGACTCTGATTGCGTGTTTACCAGGAGTAAAGTACAGAAACTAGAATGTTGTGTTGTTTTGTTTTGTTTTAACTAAGAACAGTGTATGTATTTGTATTGTTAGTTACTTTAATGTGATTAAAGATCTTTCCCACCCATTAAGGGACCTGCCCATTAAGGGAAGTTTGATTGGGGAAGATTTGTAGAAACACCAACAGCTTTTGTTAATGAGACACTGGCTCTCAAGGGTTGGGATACCCTCTGGGTCTAAAAAAGGTATCAATACTCCAAAGGCGAAGTTTTACTCTGGGGCTTAGTTTTTGCAAGAAGGTTTGAGTGCCAAAGGAGAACTCTGGGAAGCTGCTAAGGAGCCCCCTAGCTTTGAGAACCCAGATGTCATGCTTCCCTCTCTGGTAATTGGTCAGACAACTGTACCTGTCTGTTGAATTACCATCAGGCAGAGGAAGCCATGACTCGATTACTTTGGGGTTTACTGATTTGAAGTGTTTGTCTGTCCTGACTTTGGGAAGCCATTAAAGGAGCCCCCAGGCTTTGAGAACTATGGTCAGGCAATTGGATCCCAGATGTCAAATTCAGGCAGAGGAAGCCATGTCTGTTGATCTTTTGATTTATCTGCATTTTCTTTGAAATTCAGGATGCTCACTCCTAATTGAATGATATATGTACTTGGTTAAAGAAATGATACATGTGCTTGATTAAAGTGATTATTAGCCCCTCAAAAGTTGCCTTTCCTTTTATGAATCCAGATCTAAGTACCTGTGATGACAGGTCCCACTGTGGGTGTTGGGGTGCTTACTGATAAAACAGTGAGATGTCATTAAAGGATTTTGAGGAGTGTGACAGCATTGAAGTTTTCACTCAGAAATATTAATTAGGAAGTTGTGGACAGAATGGCTTAGAGAGGTAAGAGTTATGCCAAGTAATTACTAATCTCTTTCATTTGTTTCACAGTGAAGTAAAAAGGATGTGAGTTCTAGTGATGTCAAGTGGGAAAACAAAAGAATGGCCAGGTCATCTTAAAGGATCAGCAGGACTTGGTGACTTATTTGATTGTATGGGTGAAAGAGAGAAAAGGAGCTTGACTTGATTCTGAGAGTTCTTTCCTGGGTGACTGGGAAGCTGCTAATGTCATTAATAGAAATATATCAGCCAGGAGGAGGAAGTGGTTCTATATGAGGTACCAGCAGGATGTCCGATATGAAAATGTCAGCAGGCTGTGGGAAATGTGAATACAGGCCTGAACAGAAAGACAATGGAAGGGAATTGGGGAGTCATCTGCAAAGGAGATAATGGAAGTTGTAGGATGGAAATCATAGAGGAAAAGAGAAGAAAATGCAAAGAAAGAGAAGTCAGAGTAAACTCTTACAATGCCTTCTTTTATGTGGTAGGAGTATAGAAAGTTGCTGGTGAAGGGCAAGGGGCAGGGTAGTTAGAGAAACAAGTAGGAAAATGTGTAGGGGATACAAGAAAAGCAGTTTTAAGGAGCCTATGAATGTCACCAGGGGGTACCATAGAGTGGTCAAGGAGTAAAAGTCATTAAATGTGGTGATTTGGAGGGTACTAAACTTCATGTATATCATTTTTAGTAGAAAATCAGAGACAAAAACCAGATGACAGGAACTTCAGCAGCAAATGAATGGGAAAAGAAACACAGTTAATATAAACTGTATTTTTAGATTTATTCTATTTTTAACTTTGTTTTTACTTTTTTTTGTTTTGCATTAAATGATTTCTGAATATACCCTCCTCCCCTTCCCCAAGTGCAAGGAAAAGAATGATAAGCAAAACAATGGATTATGTAGGCAATATGTGACATCATGTTCATGTCCAAATCTTTCCTTCTCTCAAAGGAAAAGAGGAAGGTGAATCATGTCATCAGCCCTCAAGGGTTGAACGTGGGGGCTTTAGTTAGATAGGATTCAGTGTCCTACTGTTATTTCCATTGACATCATTGAAGTCATTAGGTACATAGTTCTCCTAGTTCACTTATTTTACTCTGCATCAGTTCATGATGTCTTCCCATCTTTCTCCAAATCTCCCATATTCATTGTTTCATAAAGCACTGTTATATTCCATTACATTTGTGTACCAAAATTTGCCTAGCTGTTACCTAATGGATGGACCAATTGTTGGTTTCTAGTTATTTATTATTACCAACAAGTCCTACTGTGAATATATGAATACATATGAGGCTTGGCTTTTTTTTCTTGACCACCTTGGAGTATGTCTAGTTAATATAAACTCTCTGTTTAGGAACCTTATTTGGTGGGGGTGAAGGAGTGATTCAATGCAAATAATTAAAGTACTTACCCTTCCCCACAAGATCCAATCACTATTTCTGTGAGTGAAGGTGAAATAAAGGGTCAGCTGAGGGATGAAATAGGGAAAAGGGGAGAATGAAAATGAGAGTGTTAGAAAAATGTCTCAAGGAAAGAGAGGAGGAAAATTGGCTCAAGATAAAGTTGACCTTGGGAAGGAGGAAGGATTCCTGTATTCTGAAACAGAAGAGACAGGGAGAGAGTGTTGATATATAAAGGGCCTGAAGTGATGAGAAGGGTGCTGAAACAGCTCAAATATTTAGTAAATGAGGCACCAAAAATGAATGGCCCTGAATTATTCAGTGAAATCAATAAGAAAGATTATCTTTAGAGAAGGCAAAAATGCGGATTAGTTCAGGGGCTTGGGCAGTTTAGTAAGAGTTTGAAAGGGTTGCTATGGAGATTGAGATCCTGAGTTAACACAATATCTCATTTTATTTATACTCTCAGTTCTCAGAAAATAGCTTCCTCAATCTTGTCATTTTAATGCATTAGATCAGATTTGAAAATAACTATGAATTAACTCAGTGAATTTAAATAGGACTTGAGTGGAATAGTAAATAGGGTACAGAAGTTACTTTAGAGTTAGGTAGAATTGGATTCAAATCCTACCTCAAAAACTACACCACCCTGGTCAAGGTATTTACAACTTCTCTGTGACCTCAAGCATTCCCTAGGATATAGTTAGTTCAGATGCTAAGTGTTCAATAAGGTTGTAAGTTCATTTCATTGTGAAAGGAGGGATAAGACAGTGGATAGTGTTTTTCTCTTTTCATGAGCTTATTACTATGTAATTTTCTCCTTGTTCATCCCTTAAACATTAAAGGTTTCTTCATTCATGTTCCAAATTCCCTTTCTTTTAATAAGTCTTATCATTTTTACCTTCACAATGTGTTCATTTCTCTCCTTTGCCAATACTCTCATGAAGGCCCTCATCACCTTAAACCAGATTGTTGCAGTAGCTTCTAGGTTGGTTCCCTTACTCAAGTATCTCCCCATTGCAGTTCATCTTTCACTCATCTACAAAAGTAATCTACATGAAGCACAGATTTAACCTTGTAATATTCCTCCACCATATACTCAACATCTCAGTGACTATACCTCCAGGATCAAAGATCAACTCTTCTCTTTTGCTCTTTTCAACCTAGTCCCTTCTTACCCTCCCAAGTTCTCACTGTCATCATCACTGTTTCCCTTCTCCATCTTCTTGTTCTTCTCCTCCTTCTTCCCCTTCTTCTCCTTCTCTTTCTCCTCCTCTTGCCTATATAGCTCCATATCTCTACTCTGTGTGTTGCCACCCATTAGCTCTCTCTCCTGTCTTGAATAATCTTTCTCCTCATAGATCTCCTGTCTTTCTTGACTTCAAGACTCAACTCCTTTATCATCTTCTGCTTGGCACTGTTCCTTGCTACTCCCGCAGACAGTACCTTAACTCTGATATTACCTCCCGTTTATCTTGTATGCATGGTCTTTTCATTATGTCTCCCCCATTAGAATGTGTGCATCTAGAGGGCAAGTTAGTGTTTTAGCCTTTCTTTTTATTCCCAGAGCTTAGGACAATGCTTAGCACATAGGAAGTACTTATTAGAGTTGTAGGCTGACATTTAAAAGCATAGGCTTCATAGTTTCCAGATACATCTGTTACTGTCTCCATCCATTTTTAACTTATTAGTCATGATCCTCTTTTGTCTTATAACATGCTGAATCTGAGCACATATTCGGTAGGCTGTATATGAGAATTCGGAGATGGAGGAGTCAGATCCTCAGAAAGGAAAAAATGTCTTCCTATGAATCTTCTGGTCTCCCAAGAATTTTGCTTTGGTTTGTTTCTTTTTTTTTTAATATATGGTCACTGTTTTTCTATTTAATGCAGGAATGTAAACAGTTTAACCTAATTGAATCCCTTATTATTGCTTTTTCACTGAGTTTTATATTTCAAAGTAAATTTTCTATTCACTTCTCATCTTTTCATCAGGAATGTTGGAAAGACCTCTATTACATTGTATGTATCCATTTTTTTTCCTCTGAAGGGTTATACTCAGTTTCACTGGGTAGTTGATTCTTGTTTGAAATGCTAGTTCTTTTGTCCTCTGGAATATCATATTCCAAGGTCTCTGAACCTTTAGTATAAAAGGTGCTTAATCTTGTCTGATCCTGACTATGACTCCATGATATTGGAATTGTTTCTTTCTGGTTTCTTACAACATTTTGTCCTTGATCTGAAAGCTGTGGAATTTAGCTGTATTAGTCCTGGTAGTATTTATTTTGGGATCTCCTTTAGAAAGTAATCAGTGCATTCTTTCAATTTCTATTTCACCCTCTGATTCTAGATTATCAGAGGGTTTTCCTTGATAACTTCTTGAAAGATGATGTCTAGGCTTTTTTTTTTTATAACATGGCTTTCAGTCCATCCAATAATTCTTAAATTATTTTATCTTTAGCCATTTTCCAGGTCATTTTTTTTCCAAAGAGATTTTTCACATTTTATTTTATTTTTTATTCTCTTGATTTTGTTTGATTGTTTCTCATGGAGTCATTCCTTTCCACTTGGCCAATTCTAATTTGAAGGTGTTATTTTCATCATTGACCTATTGTAACTCCTTTTCTATTTCACCAAAGTCTACATTTTTAGGGAGTTCTTTTCTTCAGTGAATTTTTGTTTACTTTTCCCCAATGTGGTCAATTTTACATAAGTAGTTTTCCTCAGTGACTTTTTATGTCTATTTTACCATTTGGGCTATTTTGTTTTCAAGGTATAAATTTTCTGGAGTATTTTTGTGACTCCTTTACAAAGGTTCTATTTTTGATTATTTTCTTTCATCACTCTCATTTATTTTCCCAATTTTTCTTTCATCTCTCTTATTTGATTTTTAAACTCCCTTTTAAATTTTTACAGTAATTTTTGGGGCCCTGAAACTAATTCATTTTTTGAGGCTTTGGATGTAGCAGTTTTGACATTTTTGTCTTCTTCTGTTTGTATTTTGATCTTTCCCGTCACCATAGTGATTTTCTGTGGCCAGGAACTTTTTCTAATGTTTGCTAATTTTCCTAGTCTATTTATTAACTTTTTATTTTATTTTATTTATTCTAAATTTTATTCTAAAATTAGACTCTGCTTCTGCCATGGAGGGACACTGTCCCAAGCTTCAGTATTGTTTTGTTGTAGATGTTGTTTGTTTGTCTTTGGGTGTGCAGCTGTTTTCAGAGCTATTTCTGGAGTTTGTAAGTTTTCAGTTCTTCCAAGGTGGTATAATTAAAGGATGAGTTTATTTACTCTTCTCCTGGCTCATATTTTAGTCTCTCAGCAAGCACAAACAATTTTTCCCACCCTGGATCTATAAGCAATATTCCTGGGGCCTGCATTCTTCCTTGACTTGGGACTGCAACCTGAATTCTCCTTTGGGTAGTACAACAGAGTCCTGTACCCAATGCCAGCAAAGGAACCCTAATAGTCTCCTTCTGACCAGTCATCTGATCTGTTTACTATCTGTACACTGATTGCTTAGGAAACTGGAACTGTTTTTGCTTATTCAGGTGCCCCCATAGTTTGCTGTTCTTTCCTTGGGAGTGATTGCCCTGGTGCATCCTGAACTGGACTGCATGCCACTCTCACCCTAGTATATCTATATACCTATTTAGTATATGTATATATCTATAAATAGATATCTATGTACATAGATATCTATATATTGATACAGAAATATAGATATTTAGTATACAAATATATCTATTATGTGTATATATATTCCTTGCCAACCTTCTCAATTGTCTTGAGCTGGAAAATTGTTTCATTCCATCCTTTTGTGGTTTCAGATGCTCCAGCATTTGTTTTGAAATTTTTTTAAAGTCATTTGGAGAGGAATTTGGGAGAACTCAGTCAAGTCTTTTCCTTTTCTTTGCATATTAGCTGTGCCCCTATGGTCACTTTTTTGATAATCACAGGCTACTTTTGAAGAAAGTGAAGTCATTAGACTAGCTCTCTCCACCTCCTCATCACTTACTGTGTTATGGATTTGGCAACCCCACTGCATATTGGCCTACATCATAGAAGTAAAGTCTAAACATATTGGATCTATTGATTTTAATCTTAGAGCAAACATGGAAGCCATCCATTCCAATCATGTCTTTTTTAGATTATGTCTAGAGAGAGTAGTGTCTTGTCCAAGGTCACAAGGTAATACTAATAAGACAGCAATGAGTGTTTTGTTTTCTTTGCTTTTACCAATTACCTTTTCATGTTTAATTTCATTTGATTCTTATAGAAATCATATGAGGTAGGCACTATTATAATTCTCTTTTTAGAAATGAGAAATAAAATAACATAAAGACTGCAATATACCCATGATCAAGTAGAAATGGCAAGATGTGAAACCAGAACTCTTAACTCAAGAGATATACGCCTTCCATTTCATTGTGTTGCCTATACATTCAGGTAAACTGGTCAGACTATCTTAGAAGCCTTATAGGTTACTTGTCACTCATGCCTGTCAATTTTATTAACCCCAAACTTTCAAGAATTCCATAACTAGAGACCACAAGTATCAGACCTAAATGAGGTATTGTGAATGCTAGACTCTTTTATCTAATGTTAGCATGCCCTTTAAACTAATTGGTGTCAATTTTGGATGAGAGTAAAAGAAGTTTTTCACTTTTACCTGTCTCTTTTGTAAATCTTGTATAACCTACACACATACACATCTAACTAAACCCATGTGCATTTCTTCAAATAATATATTTATATTAACACACACTCACATACACACACACGCATACACACAGACACACACACACACACACACACACACACACTTCCCTTTATGGCAGACTCATTTCCTGGTAAGTCTTCTCCCTGGTAACTAATAAAACAGTATCAGAATGAAACTGACATATTACCCATGTCTGATGGTATATAGAGCATTTTACACTCATTTTCTACCTCCTGCCTTCCCAGTCTCTATCCCTCCCTCACATTCACACCCCACATTGCACTCTTTACTGAGAAGAAGGAGAAATATGTTGCCTCCTTTTTTGTTTTTTTAATCTGGGAGCAAGACTGGTCATCATATTACTGTAGTGGTTTCATATAGTTTTCACATATATGTAGAGTCAAGGAGGAAATTCAGTTGTGTGATTTTTATTGCATAATGTCAAATTATTTTCCATAATGGATGGGCTAAATTAAAATACAAATGACAGTCTTAGTGTGCCTTCTTTGCAGTGATCTTTCAGCACCGATGCTTGCCAATTTGATGGGTATGAAGTGAAACCCCCAAATTATTTTAATTTATATTTACCTTATTATTGGAGGTTTGAAGAATTATTATCTAATGTGACCCTGGCTAAATTTCACTTCAAAAATTATTTATTTGTATAATTTAACTACCAATCTCCTGAATAATTCACTTATATATTTATATTCTTTCCCTTATATGCTATTTTAACAAGACACTTATTGGGGATATTTGAAAGAAAGATTTAATTTTTCTAATCTATTCTTTATTTTCTTATGATTTCACATCCTACCAAAGATATTTACTGATTGTGTGATTGTAGGAAAGTTATTTAAGTTTTCTAAATGAATGAATGATTAAGCACTATTTGCCAGGAAGTATGCTAAGCACTGATCATACTGATTTAAAAGTCCATGTCATCCCTGCCTTCAGGGAGTTTATGTTGGTACAGAAGTCAGTAACATGTATAAATGAATGGTAGTACCGAGGCGTATTTTCTTCAGTGATGATAAGTGGAATTATTTAACATTATGTTGATATGACTTTTACAGACTTTATTACTATTATTTCCAGAGTTAGAATTATAAGGGGAAATAAGACACTACATTTGGAGGATGGTGGCATGACTTGAAGAACACTGCAGAAAAGAAACAGAGAAACATCGAGTTGGACTTGATATGGGATGGACTCCCCATTCCATGTAGTACTAGGTTAAAGGTGAAGTATGAAGAACAGATACATGATGTGCAGAAAGCCCTAAGACATCCTCATCTATAATAATAGCATCTCGCTCATGGTGTTATTGTGATGATTACAGGAGATACTGTATGAAAAAAGTCTTTGAAAGATTTACGAGCATACAGAGATATCAGTTATTATTAAGATAGGACAAATACAATCTTCTTGCAAGTCTCCTCAGTTCTCCCTGACTCCAGCTCCCTCTGTAAGTCCCTCTCCTCTGAGAGTACCTCCCATTTCTCATTGTTCTATTCATATCTTGTCTCTTACGTTAGAATGTGAACTCCTGGATTCCTCCTCTGTTTGACTAATTCAATTCAGTTCTTCAAGGCCAAACCCAACCTCTTTCATGAGCAAAATGAGAGAATACCTTCTTGCAGACTAAATTTCAGGGAAATAGATGGTTTTACTTGAGAGAAAAATGAGATTATTTTTCTTTAATATCCTATGGAGCATACTCTTCTCTGGAAACGTGATATATATAGTTTTAAGAGTATATTTGTATATTGTAATATATTTAATTGCTGTGCTTTTGCTCTCCTTTCAGGATCTTTGAAAAAAGGGATAAATTTTCTAAATAGTTGAAATAAATAGCTTTTGTTAGCAACAACAGCACAAAAAAGAATGTGAACTCCTTCCATATCACTGCCCTTGTTTTAATACTTCTTTTTATCATCTGTGTTTGAAAGGCACCATAACATCATAGAATGATGACATGACTTGCACTTGGCTTGGATTTGAGAGAGGGAGGGCTGTACAAGGTCACCAGCCTCTCTTTCTTGTCCAGAGCCATCTGGGTGCAATAGTCATCAGGATGACTGGAGACAGCCTAGGATGCCATGGGAGACCCTGTTCCTTTAAGGCTAAGATCTTTGCAAGTTCTTACTTTGAGTGAGGCAATGCCCATTCAGTGAATAAACTTCTTTAAGAAGTGAGTCAAGGAATGGCCCCTTTAATGCCTGACATACCTTAAATATTCAATATAGTTTTGCTAA
>JAQQSK010016598.1:0-10385 GCA_028658325.1 Potorous gilbertii | reverse complement strand
ATTCCAGTATTGTGGAAATACAATCAGGATAACCCAAGATCTAGCAGCTTCTACATTAAGGGATTGAAGGGCATGGAATAGGATATTCCAGAAGTCAAAGGAACTAGGACTAAAACCAAGAATCACCTAACCCAGCAAAACTGAGTATAATACTTCAGGGAAAAATATGGTCTTTCAATGAAACTGAGGACTTTCAAGCATTCTTAATGAAAAGACCAGAGCTGAAAAGAAAATTTGACTTTCAAAAATCTGAAACAGGGGATTACACACAGGGTAAAGGTTAAAGGTTGGAGCATAACATATTATGCTTCAGCTAATGTAAAAAAAATAGTGTTACAGGAAGAAGTAGACATCAACCCTATATTAGTGGGGGACCTCAACCTCTTCCTCTCTGAACTTGATAAATCTAATCTCAAAATAAACAAGAAAAAAGTTAAAGAGGTGAAAAGATGTCTGAATAAGGTAAATATGATAGATCTCTGGAGAAAATTGAATGGGGATAGAAAGGGATATACCTTTTTCTCAGAGGTACATGGCACATATATAAAAATTGACCATGTACTAGGACATAAAAACCTCACAATCAAGTGCAAAAAGTCAGAGATGGTCATGCATCCTTCTGAGATCATAATGCAATAAAAATTATAGATAATAAAAAGCTATGGAAAGATAAACCAAAAATTAATTGGAAACTAAATAATCTAATGATAAAGAAGAATGAGTTACACAACAAATCATAGAAACAATCAATAACTTCATTGAAGAGAATGACAATAATGAGACAACCTACCAAAACTTATGGGATGCTGCAAAAGCAGTTCTTAGGGGAAGTTTTATATCATTGAAGGCCTACATGAATAAAATAGAGAAAGAGGAGATCAGTAAACTGGGCATGCAGCTGAAAAAGCTAGGAAAAGAACACATTGAAAATCTCCAAGTAAATAACAAATTAGAAATACTGAAAACCAAAGAAGATAATAGTAAAATCGAAACTGAGAAAATTATTGAACTAATAAATAAAACTAAGAGTTGGTTTTATGAAAAAAAACAAATAAAATTGATAAACCTTTGGTCAATTTGATTTAAAAAAGAACGAGGAAAACCAAATTACCAATATCAAAAATTAAAAGGGTGAATTCACCTCCAGCAAGGAGGAAATTAAAGGAATAATTAGAAATTACTTTGCCCAACTCTATGCAAATAAATTTGACAATCTAAGTGAGATGGATGAATATTTTAAAAATATATAAATTGCCCAGATTAGCAGAAGGGAAATTTGTATACTTAAATAACCCCATTTCAGCAAAAAAAATTGAACAAGCCATTAATGAACTCCCTAGGAAAAAATCTCCATCGCTAGATGGATTTACAAGTGAAAGCTGTCAAACATTTAAAGAAAAGTTAATTCTAATACTACATAGACTTTTAAGGAAAATTGGTGAATAAGGAGTCCTATACAATTCTTTTTATGATACAAATATAGTTCTGATACCTAAACCAGGAAGAGCCAAAACAGAGAATAAAATCATAGACCAATTTCTCTAATGAATATAGAAGCAAAAATTTTAAATAAGGTATTAGCAAAAAGAAACAACTTATCAAGAGAATGATACATTATGATCAGGTGAGTTTTATACCAGAAATGCAGGACTGGTTCAATATTCGGAAAACAATTATTAGCATTATTGATAATATCAACAAAAAAACTAACAGAAGCCATATGATCATCTCAATAGATGTAGAGAAAGCTTTTGACAAAATGCAATACCCATTCCTATTGAAAACACTGGGAAGTATAGGAATAAATGGAGCCTTCCACAAAACAATAAGCAATATCTACCTGAAACCATCATCAAGCATTATATAAACTAGATGCATTTCCAATAAGATCAGGGGTAAAACAAAGATGTCCATTATCATCACTATTATTCAATATGGTACTGGAAATGTTAGCTTTAGCAATAAGAGAAGAAAAGGAAATTGATGGAATTAGAATAGGCAAAGAAGAAACTAAGTCATCACTCTTTGCAGATGATATGATGAAATACGTAGAGAATCTCAGAGAATCAAGTAAAAAAATTACTTGGAATAATAAACAATGTTGGTAAAGTTGCAGGTTACAAAATAAACCCACATAAATCACCTGCATTTCTATATATTACTAACAAAGTTCAACAGCAAGAGATAGAAGGAGAAATCCCATTTAAAGCTACAGTAGACACTACAAAATATCTGGGAATTTGCCTGCCAAAGCAAACCTGGGGACTATATGAACACAATTACAAAACACTTTTCACACAAATAAAGGCAGATCTAAGTAAGTGGAAAAACATCATTTGCTCATGGGTAGGCTGAGTTAATATAATAAAAATGACAATTCTATCTATATTAATTTATTTATTCACTTCCATACCAATCAAACTATCTAAAAATATTTTCTAGAGCTAGAAAAATGAATATCAAAATTCATCTGGAAGAGCAAAACGTCCAAAATATCAAGGGAATTAATGAAAAGTAATACCAGAAAAGGTGGTCTAGCACTACTAGATCTAAAATTGTATTATAAAGCAGTAATCATTGAAAACACTTTGTACTGGCTAAGAATAGAAGGGTAGAGCAGTGGAATAAGTTAGGTCCTCAAGACACATTAGTCAATGAATATAGCAATCTACTGTTTGATAAACCAAGGACCCCAGCTTCTGGGATAAGAACTCACTCTTTGAAAAAACCTGGATAACAGTGCAGTGGAAACTGGGCATAGACCTATGCCTGCCACCATAAACAAAAATAACATCTAAATGGATACATGATCTAGATATAAAGACTGATACTATAATCAAATTAGGGGAGCTAGGAATAGTGTATTTGTCGGATTTATGGAGAATGGAGAAATTTATGACCAAGTAAGAGATAGAGAACATTATGAAATGCAAAATGGATAATTTTGATTATAGGTTTTGCACAAACCAACTTAATGCAACCAAGATTAGGAGGGAAGCTGAAAACTGATAAAGAATTTTTTCAACTAGTGTCTGTGATAACAGCCTCATTTCTAAAATATATAGAGAACTGAGTCAAATGTACAAAAATACAAGTCATTACCTAAGTGATAAATAGTGAAAGGATATGAACAGGGAGTTTTCAGAGGAAGAAATCAAAGCTATCTATAGTCATATGAAAAAATGCTCTAAATCACTGTTGATTAGGGAGATACAAATCAAAACAACTCTGAGGTGCCACATCACACCTATCAGATTGACTAACATGACAAAAAAGGAAGATGATAAATGTTGAAGAATATGTGGCAGAGTCCAATTAGTTGGAACACTAATTCATTGTTGGTGGAGCTGTGAGCTAATCCAACTATTCTTGAGAGCAATTTGGAAATGTGCCCAAAAGGTTACAAAAAATATGCTTGCCCTTTAATCCAGCAATATTGCTTCTAGGACTGTATTCCAAAGGCATCATAAATATGGGAAAGGGTCCCACATGTATGAAAATATTTATAGCAGCTCTCTCTGTGGTGTCCAAGAACTGGAAATTGACAGGATGCCCATCAATTGGGGAATTCCTGAACAAGTTGTGGTATATGAATGTAATGGAATACTATTGTGCTCTGAGAAATGATGAACAGGAAGACTTCAGAGAGTCCTGGAAGGACCTTCCTGCTAAGTGAAGGAAGCAGAACCTGGAAATCAGTGTACGCTGTAACAACCACAGTGTACAAGGAATTTTTCTGGTAGACTTAGCCCTTCACAGAAACACAAGGACCTAAAACATTCCCCAAGGACTCTTGAGGCAAAATGCCATCCCCATCCAGAGAAAGAACAATGGAATTGGAACGCAGAATGAAGAAGAATAATTTCTGTTGTGTTATGTTGTTTTTCTTTTAGTTTGGGATTTTCTCATGATTTCTCCCATTCATTTTAATTCTTCTTTGCAACATGACTAATAAAATAAAAGTAAAAGGAAAATAAAAAAAAGCAACATCCCCTTTCATATCATTTGTTGCCTGTCCCCAGAGAAAGGCACAAATATTATTGGTCACCTTCTAGGGTGGCTGAACCTAGAAGACAAATACTGGTGAAATGGCATCACTTCTGTACCTGAGGGCTATGAAATATTGATCTATCCCCTTATTCGTGAAAAGGGATAGATGAGAACTGAAATTGAGAATAAAAATTCAACATTCACATCTGTTCAAATCATGGTAAACTTGACCATCTCAGTAAGGCCTGAGCAGTTATCTAGGAACATATGAATAGATCCGACAACAAATCTAACCTAGGTCATTGATGAGCTAGGGAAGACTACTCACTAAATAGTAGACTATGAAGATAAGTAAGGTGTTATGAGGGACATATTTCTGAGCTAGAGTGGTTCTAGGCCTGGAGAAGAGGATGCACATGAGAAATTGGGCTCATAATTTTGTAGTCTACCCAGAAAAACTTGTAGAAATAAGTGACATTAACCATAAGAATAGTTTGACAGTGGGGACTGCAGAAACCTTTTATCAGGAGGCCTTTGAAAAATAGAACATTTATTTATTTATTTATCATTTCTTTTAATTAATTAATTATTTTTTGAGAATTTTTTAGAAGGCCTCGGTCTTGACTGGAGTTCTTAAGATTCATGAATTTAAAAATGTTGAGAACTGTATTTCAATATAATTTGCTTCTTTGTATCTCTACACATTTTATTTTAAGCATTTAAAAATATGATTCTGTGAAAGGGTCCACAGGCCTTACTAGGCAACTAAAAAGGGGTTTATGACCCCTAAAAGCTTATGAATCCTTTTTTATTTGTAGAGAGATGCATTAGAAGCTGTTCCAGTCCAACTGTGGATGGAGTATTTTCTGGGAATTTCTAACTAATATTATTAAAGTTTGTATCCCCACTTCCTGGCACAGTGTATGGCACATAGTAGGTGCTTGATAAATGCTTGCTGATTGGTTGACTGAAAACCTGTCATCTATTTTTCTGCTCATGGTGAATTTCCTCCTCACTTCCAACATGGCAAGCAAATTAAAATAGCAGAAATTTCTTTCAGAGAAGATTGTTTGCATTAGGTGGTAAGTTGGTGGGAATGAATGGGGAAGTTCCCTTTTTAAAGTGATTTTGAAAAAAAAGTCAAGATTTTACTGAATTCAGTTACTAAATGAAGTGCAAACCTTTTTGCTACAAACTAAACTCCATGACATTGCCATCCAAGGCCCATCATGTTGAAAGCACCAGAATCTCCTCAACTCAGTTAATGTTAAGTAGAGATGAAAGAGAGCCTAGAGGTGATCTGTTTTTCATTCAAGGTCTGTCCATCGGTCTTTGCCTCCCTTCCTGACTCTACCTTGTAGAATCCTAGAGAACTATTCAGAGTCACTCAAGCTTTGGATCTACGTTTTCCAAATAGATGTTGAAAGTCCTTGTCTGAGCAACTTTGCCTAGCTGGGCCTCCTGTTAGATGCAAATTTTATGGTTTTCTGGAGCTGGTTCTGACAGAGCTCACTGGAACCAATTGTTAAATTTTCAGTGTGAGTACTTATATCTTGGAAATCAGCAAATGCTCCAAATCAGAACTTAATTTATTGTTTTGTTGATTTAGTAGATTGAAGAAAGTGTAGAAATGTTAATAAGGTAAATTAAATTTAAAGGTGTGTGGCACACTTTCTTTTTCCCTGTAAGAACAGATTGCTAAACATTTACCAGTACACCCTTGGCAATGCAACCAAACCCACCAGTTGTTGGGACCTCTTTCCTCCATTCCCATCAGCCAAGCCCTACATAGACAGTGAGTGTCCTTGTTCACAGACAAGTAAGGACTCTCTGGGACTGAAGGAGGAGGGCCATTGAGGATAGGATGGGGCTGGTAAGCCTGCTTGCATCATGCAGCAACCTTCTAAATTTGATTCAATTCTTCATAGGATTATAAATTGAGAGTGTAAGGAGTCTTCAAAGGAATGGGTAAGAAAACAGAAGCCCATAGTAGAGAAATGACTTGCCCAAGGTCACACTTTTGTACAGCTAGGTCCTCTGATTCTCAAGTTAGGATTCTTTTCACCTGCCACAGGAATTTGGTGTACTTCATCATGAATTAATTTCAAAATTTGTATCGAGAACCTACTCGGGGTAAGGCACTATAAAAACACCTTTCAGGGCCCCTGATAACTCCGATGTTTCTGGGGCAATAGCTGCTGTCCACCCATCAAGCCTCTGCTTCCATTCTTGATTCCTGATATGTAGACTCTCTGGCCATACTTCAGGCCGTGTTTTGAGTTTTGGGTCCATGTCTTTCAGAGTTACTTTTTTTCATAATGAATCTGCTTGACCTGGGTCACCTGATATGTTCAATTTCCTAATTAGGATTCCTGGAATCCTAATGACTTGTGCTTTTTGGAAAAGAAAGAAAGAGAGCACAAAAGAAAGGAAAGAAGTACAAAAGAAAGAAAAGAGAATTAAAGAAAGTATGGAAGAATACACCAAAGAAAGAATGAAAGAAAGAATTTTACCTTGATGGAGAGTGGAAGGAATCAGTACAGAGTTGGTTGCAATCCCAAACTACTCTATTTATAGGGTCATAGTTTTAGATCTAGAAGAGACCTTGAGGTCAAGGCCAACGTCCTTCTATTACAGATGAAGAAACCGAGGTCCCAAGAAATTAAGTGACCTTTCTAGGCTCACAAAACTGGTAAGTGTGTGAGGGGGAAGTTGAACTAGATCTTCTGATTCTAAGTCCAGAGCCCCACTCACTACACTACTCTTCCTCTTCTTATGTTCTCCTATAGAAGAGCATTTCTAAATTACCATTCAATTGGCCCCATTCTTTGGTCTGTCACTTGGCAGAGTCTCCTGCTTTCCTTCTCAAAGCTCAACATGAAGTAGGTACTTGAATCACCAGAGAGTGATTTGTCCACTTGCCAAGAAGGAACCACCCATGATTTCTTCGGTGTTTTCCCCCCAGTTTCTTTCATCATACTGTTTTATCTAAAATCCACTTTGCCTTCTTTTGCTAATACCAGTTAATGTCAGGGTTAGTGGGGAGATGGGCAGTGATTCCCCCTGGGAATTGGACTTGGGCTAGCATCATCAGAGGCCTCTTTACCAGAGTGCATGATGAAAGTCTAGAAACTGCTCTGTGGCTCTCTCTCCCCTACCAACCTCCAGAATGCATGTTGCCATGGTACTGCCAACCTAGATCCCTCTCAGAGCTTGTCTGTTGCTTCCGGCAAGGTCTGCTAACCAAATAAGACAGAAAAGATGTTTGTTTTTTGGTGGCACTCTTGCCAAAACTTGGGCCCCAAAAGCAACTCTTCTCTCTTTCAATCTTTAATGAGTTGAAAGGATACTGGGTGAACTCTTTACACAAACTCCTTTACAAATGACATTTGGGATGTAGGGACTTTGATTTGGGGAATCTCAGCCTATGGCTGACTGCCTTGGCTTGGCTGCTGTCATCTTGATCAAATCAGTGCAGTCCCCTGATAATGAAAGCTACCAAAAATAGTCTGAGAAACAAAGATGCTTCACACGGGGCTTTTTGATGTTTATTTATTAACATTGCACCAGATATATATATATATATATATATATATATGCATTGCACCAGATTTCAGAATGACTGGAACCCAGGGTAAAGATGGGTGAAAAGGGTGGAGTTATGGTCTCTCTCTAAATTACTAAACAATTTACTTAATCACACACTCAAAAAGAAAACTGTCATCTTATCACATATATCTGCCTGCCTTGTTATTTATATTCCTCCCCCTCCCCCCAAAAAGGAGAGTAGAAAAAGGCTGAAGCTCATATTCAACATATATAAAATATGCACACTTACTAGGTACAAGTCAAGGATGCTGAGTGCTGGATCCATGCAACAGGTGACTTTGATCATGACCTTCCAGTGTTAGCAGTTTTAGGTTAAGCTTTAATAATCTAGAGGGGGAAAAAGGAGTCAGAGTTTCAGGTCTTTCTTTAGCTGAATATAAAGGTAGACGAACAGACAAGGGCATCATTATAAGTAGCACTTTGGAACCATGTGACTTTGAAGTCAAAGGACCTGAACTTAAATCTCAGTTTTACCATTTACTGCCTTTCTGATCTTGAATAAAAATCAATTAACCTTACTGGGCCCTGATTCCTAATCTGGAAAAGGAAAGAGTCAAACTACATGGCTTCTGAGGTCTCTTCTACCTGTAAATCTATGATTTAACATTTGTGTTGGGTTCCTATTGCAAATAAAAGAAACAAAACCAAAACCAAACCACAAACAACGTTTATCACAGACCTACTATGTGCCAGATACTGTGTCATGTGTTGGGGAAATGTGACTAGGTGAAATTTACTTTACAGGTGAAGCACACAGTTTTTGCTGTTGTGGTTTGCCTCTCAACTTTTCAATTACCTTCCCAGGGAATAAAGATGAGAGGGAGAAATGTGAGGTGGGGTCAGCAAAACATCAGCTCCTTGAGATCAGAGACTGTTTTTCTTCTTGTTTTGGTATATCTTCAGCACCTGGTTTAGTGCCTGGCACTTACAAATGGCATAGTGGATAAAGTACTGTGCCTGGAGTCAGAAAGACTCCTCTTCCTAAGTTCAAATCCAGCCTTGGATATTTACTATGTGGCCTTCACCCTGTTTGCTCCCTTTTCCTCCTCTGTAAAATGAGCTGGAGAAGGAAATGCAGACTTACTCTAGTGTCTTTGCCAAGGAAACCCCAAATAGGGTCATAAAGAGTTGGACACAGCTGAGAAACAACTAAACAACAAAAATGCTTGTTGAACTGAGCTGGCACTGGAAGAAATGGAGAAACCTTGGAAATGAATGTGAACAGATTTCCAAAGAGGGCTTCATATGGCAAAATGAGATTAAAAGAAAAGTAGCTAAGATTTGATGAGATATAATCAGTTATTAGCTCATCTCATCACAATTTAAAGTTTTCTAAGGAAACCATGAGTTTATTGGAAGGCTTCCTTAGTTTACCTTTCCACAGGCTACATATGTTAGCTTTGCTCGGGACATTTTACTAATGAGGCAACTTTAGAGATCCAGGCCATTGATCTGGGAATAAGCCCATCTGAAGAGCTGTACTTAGGCAGACTGCAACAAAAGGGGATTTATCTGCTGGGTTGCCAAATTCTGAGGTCCTAAGGGTTGATGGGATATTAATTTACTTCTTCACCTAAGAAGGGGTCAGATTACTTCAACAAACATTTTACCTTGATGATCTTGTTGAACGTCAACAAGATTCAAGGCAGGCTAGGCAGAAGGGTGATTAAATCACAGAATTTTCTCTTTTGCTAATAGAATAAACTGTCACAAGAATGTAAAAGAGGAAGTCAATCAATCGACCTAAAAGAAAATAAAAGCTACTCTCTAAAATGGTGGAGACATTGAGTACTTCATAATCTCAGTTTTCCAAATGTAATGGACATAGCTCCATCTATCTCTAACTAGGTAATGACCAGTAGATAAAACAAAAAGATTCCATTGACTTCAAAAAATATCTTATGTTGATAAAAGTTTGTTGGAAACACATTTAATGCTGATTTAATGATCACATTACATAATAACAGGCAAATAAATAATAAAATAGACAGCATCTGTAGGACTTTGTTCAACTCCGAAGGTCCTTACTCTAAGGTCAGAATTTTACAGTTTTTCCTTGTTTTTTTTTCTTTAAAAAGTTATTGTCTTTGTTCTCCCTAAATCTTGCCTCTCCTTGTTTCTCTGTCTCTATTTGTCTCTTCTCCCCTTCAAAAAAAGTAAAATACTTAAAGCAAAAGTACTTTAGAGGTGAAACAGCTCTGCGGTTCAGTGACCGGGTGCCTACCCTGGAGTCAGGAAGACTTTATCTTCCTGAGTTTAAATTTGGCCTCAAACACCTGGGTGAAAGACAGAGTAGCTGTTTGCCTCAATTTCCTCATCTGTAAAATGAACTGCAGAAGAAAATTCTTTACCAAGAATTACGCAAAATTACCCAAAAGAGGTCACAAAGAGTTGGACATAATTGAAAAGACTGAATAGCAACAAAATACCTTAACCCTCTAGTCGAGTATCTCATCCTCTTCTACAAAAACAAACACTGAAGTTCACCAGCTCAGTATTTACTATTTAAAATTTCCTTTCATCATGGGAATAAATTGTCTGGAGTTTATCTGTTTTAAGAGTTTTGATTTTCACAAGCAGGACTGTTATTTGAAAGGGCAGGGGTAACTGTAAACCTTTATCAAGGCTAAGGTTAAGTTTCTTTTTTCTTCCCTCATTTCCAAACTTTAGAAGTGAGAGAGGCTTAATTTGCATAAAATTATCAAAATAGTCACTAGACCACAGAGAGGGAACATAGTAAGGAATGTTGCATGTATACATATATATATATATATATATATATATAT
>JAQQSK010016597.1:0-10386 GCA_028658325.1 Potorous gilbertii | reverse complement strand
GCCTCCATCTGTTCCATTCTAATTTTGAGAGAACTCTTTTCTTCAGTGAGCTTTTGCACCTCTTTTTCCACTTGGCTAATTCTGCTTTTGAAAGCATTTTTCTCCTCGTTGGCTTTTTGAACCTCTTTTGCCAATTGAGTTAGCCTATTTTTCAAGGTGTTATTTTCTTCAGCATTTTTGGGGTCTCCTTTATCAAGCTATTGACCCATTTTTCATGCTTTTCTTGCATCTCTCCTATTTCTCTTCCCAGTTTTTCCTCCACCTGTCTAACTTGATTTTCAAAATCCTTTTTGAGCTCTTCCATGGCCTAAGCCCTTTGTATATCTATTTCAGATGTTTTGTATACAGAGGCCTTGACTCCTATGTCTTTGTAAGCATTGTTCTTCCTCATCAGAAAGGAAGGGAGGAAACATCTGTTCCCCAAGAAAGTAGCCTTCTATGGTCTTATTTTTTTCCCCCTTTTCTGGGCATTTTCCCAGCCAGTTACTTGACTTCTGAGATTCCTCTCTACCCCTGCCTGGATCTGCCCAGCTAGTGCTCGGTGTCTGAAATTCAAATGCTGCTCCCCAGCCTCAGGGCTTTCGGCAGCGAGTGCACCTGCTATTCAATGTGGGCTTAAGTTCAGGTTCTCAGGTGGGGTCAGGGCTGCCTCCCTTGCTCAGTTCCCTCAGGGGTTTATGTGGAGACCTTCAGTAATGGACCTGAGGCTCTGCCTGCTCAAGGAGCCTCTGGCCACCCGCTGCCTCTGCTGTTTCCTCCCGAGGGGGCCTGAGTTATGGAGACACCCCACTCGCCTCTCAGCCAGCCCAGCAGTCTCTCTCACTGACCTGTACGTCTATGGGTAGAGGGAACTTTGTGGCCACTGGAGATTCTGTCCCTGAAGCCTGCTCAGATCTGCTCCTCTTGGGGCTTCACAGCCAGGGAAGGGCTGGGCTCTGCTCCAATCTGGTACGCGATGGACCTTTGGGATTGGTTTTTCAGGGCTCTCTGGAACGAAAATCTCCTTCATTCCGTTGCTGCGCTGCTTCCACTGTTCCAGAATTTGTTGGGAGTTCTTTTTACAGGAAATCCATGGGCTGTGGGTTCAGAGCTATCATATGTGAGTCTTTCTACTGCACCATCTTGGCTCCTCCCCCACAATTCAGATTTTTTAAAAGACATGCATACACAATGACAAGAACAGTGTTAAGGGAAAAAAACCCAACAACAGTTAGCAACCCCTGACGTTGATAAAATTATAATGACTGAGCTTGTCCCCGAAGAAGAAATGAGAAAATCCATCTCCCTTTCTTCATTGGAAAGCTGGAAGACTATGAGTATGAAAAATCACAGATTTACCTGATATAATGATTAGTTTTGATGAATTACTTTCTTCCCCTTCTCTTACTTTTCTTGTTTCTTGTTAGAGAAGATGACTCTCTGAAGGAGGGAATGTATTTGTAAATGAAAATCATGTAAAGATGTCAAGAAAACCTTTAAATGAAAAAAAGGAAGACACATATATAATTTGAAAAATGTAGCAGGAAATGAAGGCAAAATAATATCTTATCTCTGTAGCAATGGAGTCTGCCTAGAGAGAGCTCAGAACAAGCTGAGGTTGTTCATGAATTTTAACGACATGAATTTGTAAGCCATGATGAAAAAAAGTGGAAGGTGGACTATGGGATGAGACCAATGCTTGGGGTGGATGGGATGATGCTATTTTCTAAGCCAAAGAGAATGGTTTTGGAACTGGGAACGACAGAACAAAGATAATTAATAGTGAGTCAAAATCCAGACTAAGGAATGAAATGGTAAGGCAGTATTTACAAAGTGGTTACTTACCATTAGACAGCAGAGTTTGAGTCCTCAGGCACAGACAAACAACATCTGAGGTTATGGAAAGAACTGGGAAGTGTGATTGCTGAATCCTAAGTATAGAATTTTGCAATTATACCTGTTAGATTTCATCTGATTAAATTCAGTCCATCGTTCTAGCCTTATCTTCCAACTTTAGGATAAGCCTGAATATTATCCAAAGTCTGTGGTCTATCCCTAAGCTTCTGAAATTTGAGAGATCTGAGAAAGGAGATAAGGTATAATGTAAAAATGCAGTGAATTTGAAGTTGGGGATCTGAGTTCAAATCAAACATCTGTCATTTGCTATCTGTGTAACCTTGGGCAAATCAATTGACTTCTCTGGGTCTCAGTTTCTTCATCTGTACAATCAGGGAATTGGACTCCATGACCTTTAAGGTACTTTCTGATGTTAGGGATCCTTGGAGAACCCTAGATAATGGGAGAGTTGCCACAGAACTAAAAAAGGCTCATTCTTTTCCAGCTTTCAAAAAAGGGAAGGCACAGCCAGTGAAGCCTAGGGAGCTTGATTCTAAAATATATTCTAGAATACATCCCAGAACATCGTTCTAAGAAAATGCTAGGGCACACAGAATGGATTTATAGGCAGCATGGAGGCACAAAGCACAGCTTTTGTCATATTAGCCTTATTTCCATTTTTGACAGTATTTTGAGGCTAGTACATCAGGAGGTTGTTGTAGATAACAATTAGATTTTAGTAAAACATTTTGCAAAATCTCATTCTCTCCTTGGGATTAGAGGATAATATTGTTAAGTGAATTCAGAGAGAGTTTGAATAATTAGACCACAAAGTAGCCTTTATCAACTGATGAGGAGGGCAGTTTCTGGTGGAGGAGCCTGTGGATCTATTCTTGTCTTTGTGTTTTCATATTTTTATTAATAATTTGAATGAAAATGTAGATAGAATATTGGGTTCTAGGTCTAGATCTAAAAAGTATCTTGGAGACTATCTAGTCCAATCCTTACATTGCATAAAAGAGGAAATTCAGGACTAGAGTGTCTAGTGACTTGCCCAAGGTCACAAAAATAGTAAGTGACAGAGGTGTAATTTGACCCCAGATCTCCCAAACTTCCAAACTAGTGACCTTTCCCATTATGCCATTCTGTTTCCTTTTTCAATTTTTCAATTTTTAGAAGTCGGGGGATAGATGAAAGACTTTGGGTAATTATGTTCCAAAATAGATCTTTAGAGTCTTTTTTTAGAGCATGGTGAGGAAGGAGGGAGAAAAAAAAGTGCCCATCAGAGAACAAAAGAAAACTTAGAAAGTGCAGAGAAACAAGGTAGTTTTGAAAATGACGGGCATTTATTATATAGGTTTCTTTTAAAGTGTGAAACTGTGAAATGGAAATTCATTGTTTTATATTGAATCCTCTTTTTATGCTGTGCTCTGTAAATGATAATGTCCTTTTTTGTTTTTTTTTTCAATTTAAGTTCAAAATTAATTTAAAAGGAAAAAAAATAAACATTTAAAAAAACCCAGACTTTGGGAAGGCTAGAATTGAAGGTCTGAATTGAATCAGATGAAACCTCACAGGCGTAATGCTAAAGTTCTATATTTGGCTTCCAAAAGTCACTGTCACACATAGAAGATAGGGGAGACCTAACTAGAAAGTAGCTGAGATGGAAAAATACTTGAGGCTCTCAGTGGACTAAGAGCCCCAAATGACTTGAAGTGTGATGAGGCGGCTAAGAAACCTAAGAGGATTCCAGTTTGCATCATAAGTGAGACTCAGAGCCCACAGTAGGGGAAGTGATACTCCCATGGTGCTTTGCCCTGGTCAGACCCCATCTGAAACACTGTACTCATTTCAAGGTGCCATCTATTAGGAAGTACACCAGAAGCTTGGAACATTTTCAGGAGAAGGTGGCCAGAATTATTCAGAGCCCAGAAAGCAATGCCATTTGAAAACCAATTAAAGAAATTGGAGAAGAGAAAACTTTGGGGGTGGGGAATCATAATTACGGTAGTAGACAGGCTGTCATATGTCAATAGGATCATAATAGTCACACCGAGCATTTATATACTGCTTTAAGGTTTACAAAGCTCTTTAGAGGGATTCTTTCATTTGAGCCTTACAACAACCTTGGGAGGTAGGGGATATTCTTATCCCCATTTTTTTCATATCAGTAAATTGAAGCTAAGTTAAATGGCTTGTGCAGAGTCACACAGCTAGTAGGTTGTTTGAGGCAACATTTTTCAAATTAAATTAAATTAAGTTAAATTTATTTTCAGATCTAAATTCTCTAACTCCCTCTATCCCCCACCCATTCAGGAGTAAAGAAATATAATATCTATTATAAATATGAAGTCATGCAAAACATGTTTCCATATTAGCCATATTCTCCTCTAGCCAAAAAAAGGAAAAAAAAACATGCTTCAATCTGCACTCTGAATCCATTGCTTCTCTATCTAGAGGTAAGATAGCTTTTAATGTCATGAGTACTTTACTAAGTTTTTAACAGTTGGTTATCTCTATAATATTGCTGTTACAATGCAGATTGTTTTCCTGGTTCTCCTCACTTCACTTTGCATCCATTTATGTCTTCCCATGCTTTTCTGAAAACATCCTTTCATCATTTTATATAGCACAATATTATTCTGTCATATTCATATATTATAACTTGTTGATAAATTCTTCATTTGATGGGCACCATCTCAGTTTCCAATTCTTTGCTACCACAAAAAAAAAAACTACTATAAATATTTTTGTATCTATGGTCTTTTTCCTTTCCCTTTCATCTCTTTGGCATATAGACCTAGAAACAATGTTGCTGGGTCAAAGAGTATGCACAGTTTTATAACTCTTTGAACAGATTCTAAATTGTTCTCCAAAATGGTTGAACTAGTTCACCTCTCCACCATCAGTACATTAGTGTACTTGTTTTCCCATCTCCTTGCTGTCAGTTCATTTTCTTTTTCTGTCATAGATAATCTAATGGGTGTGAGGTGGTACCTGAGAGTGGTTTTAATTCCTATTTCTCTAATTGTTAGTATTTTAGAGGATTTTTTCATATGACAATTGGTAGTTTTGATTTCTTTCCCTGAAAACTGACTATTCATATCCTTTGACTATCAGTTAGGAAATGGCTTATTTTTATATATTTGACTCAGTTCTCTATATTTGAAACATGAGACCTTTTCACAGAAACTTACTGAAAAAAAATTTCCCTCGGTCTCCTGTTTTTCTTCTAATTTTGCCTGCATTGGTTTTGTTTGTTAATTTTATGTTATAAAATTTATCCATTTTACTTCCTATGAATCTCTCTATGTGTTTAGAGATATAAATTGTCCCCTCGTACTGATTTGTTGGCATCCCATAAATTTTGGTATGTTGTCTAATTGTTTTCATTATATTTAATGAAATTTTTTGTTGTTCCTATGATTTTTTTCTTTGACCCACTCATTCTTTAGGATTAGATTGTTTGTTTTCCTATTAATTTTTTTATCCATATTTCAAAAGCTCTTTGTTGACTGCATTTTGTTGCATTATGATCCAAAAAATATTCATTTAATATTTTCGGCTTTTATGAATTTGTATGTAGATATTTTATGCCATAATACATCATCAGTTTTTGTGAAGGTGCCATGTTACAGCTGAGGAAAAGGTGTACTTTTTTCCATTTCTAGTCAACATTCTCCAGAGTTCTATCATACCTAACTTAAAAAAAAACCAAACTCTTAAAAAAAACCCAAACTATTCATCCCTTTAACTTCTTTCCTGTTTACTTTACATTTAGCTTTATCTAGATCTGAGAGGGATACATTTGAACCCTTCCCCCTATTGTTTTACTATTTCTTCCTGTAACTCATTAATTAAGTTTTTCTTCAAGAATTTGGATCCTATGCCATCTCATACATATGCATTCAGTATTGACATTAATTCACTGTCTATGGTACCTTTTAGCAAAATTTAGTTTCCCTAATTATAGCCTTTAATTAGATCTATTTTTGCTTTTGCTTTGTATGAGATCATGATGTTTTCTTCTACTACTCTTATTTGATTTCTAAAATCCTTTTTGCTCTCTTTAAAAAAAAATCAGCTGAAGCATAATAGAATCTGCTCCAGTCACTTAATTTAGCTCTCTGTGTGTCTTTGTTTTAAGTGTGTCTCCTGTAAACAACATATTGTTGGAGTCTGGTTTCTAATCCGTTACACTATTCTCTTTCATTTTATGGGTAAGTTCATCTCATCCACATTCACAGTTATGATTGTAAATTGTATATTTTCCGCTATCCTATTCTCTTCCATTTGTTCCCATCTTTTTTTTACTGTTTCCTCCTCTGTTTTTCTTCTGACCACTACCTCCCTTAATATACCTTTTCTCTTATTACCTTCCCTTCTTTCTTTTATCCCCTTCCCCTTCCTACTTCTCTGTTGGATAAAATTAATTTTTATTCTCATGTCTGTATGTGTGTATGTATACACACACACACACACACACACACACACATATATATATGTGTATATATATATATATATATATATGTATATATGTATATTCTTCACTATTTGACCAAATTCAGATGCAAATCAAGTTCAAGAGTTGCCCCCTCCCCCTCCACTGGAAAGATTTTTTCTTGCATGCCTCTTTTATGTGAGATAATTTTCCCCATTCTTCTACCTTTCTCTTTCTCCCAGTGCATCCTTCTTCCTCACTTTTTTTTTTAAAGCAGACCTCACTTAAGTCCAATTCATGCACAAGTTAGGACATTACACTTGTGATATCATTGGTCCTTTTTGAGAATGAAGAACAAACAGCAACAACAGTTCTTTTTTAAAAATCATCCCAACGTAATCAACATACTCATTCCATCCATCAAAGTAGACTCCTAATTGTCCTAATGATGATAAAGTTCTTATGGGTTACATGTGTCATCTTCCCATAGAGGAATGCAAGTAGTTTAACTTTATTGTGTCCCTTCTGGTTATTCTTTCATGTTTACCTTTTTATACTTCTCTTAAATATTGAATGACAGTTTTTCTATTCAGCTCTAGTTTTTTTTCCCATCATGATTACTTGGAAAATTTTCTATTTAATTTAATATCCATTTTTCCAATGTAGGACTATACTCATTTTTCTGAGCAGGTTATTAAACATTCCTGGTTGTAATTCTCATTCTTTTCTCTTCTGGAATATCATATACCAAGCCTCTATTCATTTATAGTGGTAGTTGTTAAATCTGACTGTGGGTCTATGATATTTGAATTATTTCTTTCTGACTGTTTATAGCATTTTCTCCTCAACTTGGAAGCTCTGAAATTTGACTACAATATTCCTGGGAGTTTTCATTTTT
Organism: Potorous gilbertii; assembly: GCA_028658325.1. NCBI lineage: Eukaryota > Metazoa > Chordata > Mammalia > Diprotodontia > Potoroidae > Potorous > Potorous gilbertii. The sequence continues at coordinate 3,232 of JAQQSK010016597.1, read as the reverse complement.
GGATCTCTTTCAGGTATTGTTTGGTAGATTCTTTCAATTTCTATTTTACCCTCTGATTCTAAGACATTTGGGGCAGTTTTTTTTATAATTTCTTGTAATATGATGTCCAGACTTCCTTTGGTCATGGCTTTTAGGTAATCTAATAATTCTTAGACCATCTTTTCTCCATCTATTTTTCAGGTTAGTTGCTTATCCTATGAGATATTTCACATCTTCATCTTTTTCTTTTCCTTCAGTGTTTGACTTTGTTTTATTCTTTCTTGATGTTTTATCTAGCTATTAGCTTCCACTTGCCCAATTTTTATTTTTAAGGAACTGTTTTCTTCAGCTAGGTTTTGTACCTCTTTTGCATATTTAATTTTTAAGGAGTTATTTGTTTTATTATTTTATGCCTTTTTACCAAATTTTTAATTCTCTTTTTCATAATTTTATTGCATAGCTCTCATTTTCCCCCAATTTTCTTCTACTACTCTGATTTTATAAATATTTTTTTTGCTCTATTTTTAAAAAGCCCTTTAGTCCTTCTAATAATATTTGTTGGGCTTGTGTCCACTCTATATTTTTCTTTGAAGTTTTGCTTGTAAGTGTTTTCAAGTTTTATTTTCTTCTTGAGTTTGTAGCTTGATCTTCCCTGTCATCACAATAACTTTTCATAACGAGGTTCTTTTTTGTTATTATTTGCTCATTTTTTCCAGTCTTTTTCTTGACTTTGAATTTTATGTTAGGGTTGAGTTCTTCTTATTCCTTGGTGGTGAGGAAGGTAACTGGCTTGAGCATTTGACCTTTTGTGTCCTTCTGCTGCTTTCACAGCTAGGTTTGAGTATGGTTTGAGGAGAAGTCTGGTCACTTCTGCTCTCTGATCTGGTCCTTTCCCAGGTAGGACCCTGGCTCCATTATGATCACAACCATTCTTCTCTGCCCTGGAATCGTGGCCCCAAACTGAGCAATGGGTGACAGAGCTGCCAAATGGTTCCTGATCCTCTGCTGAGTACTAACCCAAGGATCTACTGGAATCTCTTTCTGACTTGGTGTTCAGTTCCCTAACTGTCTCTGTTCCCAGAATGCTACCATTGCTACTGCTTCTGTTGCCATCTCCTAGGTCCATAGTTTCTGGCTAACTCCTATCTCAGTGTCTGCAAACTTCTCTTTCTGTCCTCTAAAACTGCCCTGGGCTAGAAAAGTGCTATGACTTTTTTTTGGTAACCCCACTAGAATTCAGTTTGACATGTCTTTTAAAGATGTTTAGAAGGGTGCATTGAGAGAACTTGGAAAAATCCTCACTTTACTCGGCTGTCTTGGTTCTGTCCCACCTGATGCAGGATTCCAAATCAAGTCTATTGTGCCACTTACTTCTGCCTTTCAGATTTAGCTTATTCTGCTTGTCCACAGAAGTCAGGATTAAGAGCAAGGGAAGCTGACTTAGGTTTAAATATAATAGAAAAAAATTCCTAACAGTAAATGTTAGTCAGGAATGGAATAGGCCAGCCTGGAAGGGTGTGTGTGGGTTTCTGTCTACTGATAAGGTACACAACTTGGAAATAATTAGATATATAGATATAGCTCTAAATGATATAGATAAAGTACTATTTACTATGTACAATATATGCATGTAGGTATTCACATATACGTATGTGTATATGTTATGTTATATTAATTATATCATATATTATACTACATTATATTACATTACATTACATTATATTATATTATTTTATATTATATTATATTATATTATATTATATTATATTATATTATATTATATTTTATTAAGAAAGACCCTGGGCAGTTGGAGAGGAAGGCTAGAAAGGCTTCTTCTAGAAGGCAGGATTTGAGATGAATCTTGAGGACAGCTGGAAGAGCTCGAGTCAGAGATGAGGAGAGAGGCTATTCTAGGCATGGGAGAACAGCCAGTTCAAATATGTAGAGTCAGGAGATGGAGTGCTATGAATCAGAAATAGCAAAAAGGCTAGTTTGGGCTCCTCATGTTACAAAGGAGGAAACTGAGGCCCAAGGAGATAACAGAGACTTTGCAAGTCATGTAGCTCTTTCTGCTACAATGCCACCAGATTGAAATATTATCATTACTTTGGAGCAGAGGAAGAGTCAGCACTCCTGTGGATAGAAAAGGAGAGAGGGAAAGAAAGAGAACAAAGTATAAGCAAGGAGGCAAGAAAGGAAGAAAGAGGAATCATTTTTTAAGACAAAAAGGAAGAAGGAAAGAAGTTGTGTGACTTTTTGTTTGGGAGAAAAGGAGAAATTGCCTAATAAAAATGTCCCAGCTGAGCCATGACTTACCACTTGTGGGGAGGTGGAAAGATAGCTCAGCACTGAAGACAAGTCTGATGAAATGCCACAGGTCTCCGTCTGTCCCATTTTCCCTTTACATCATCGTCAGTGTCTGGGAGGCTGTGGTTGCCTCAGGGCTGTCTGTGCCCTCAGGAGCAATTCCTGTCCCTGCTGTTGGGAAAGAAAACTTGAGGTGGGGGGAGGTGTTGAATGTCTGGTCTCTGTGGGGTTGATTATGCCAGGCAGGTGCCTAACTTAAAGACTGCCTTCGTGTTGGAGCCTCCTTTTATTTTAATGCCCTTTACTGGACAGGCGGGCACTGGATTTCAGCATCATGCTCCTCATTGGTGCATTCTGTCCATACGTACTCCTGGGTTCCTCCCTCCTTTTTTCCTTCTTTTCTGGTTTCCTCCCTTGGTTTTTCCTCTTTCTCCCCTCCCTCCCTCCCTCCCTCCCTCTTTCTCTCTCTCTCTCTCCCTCTCTCTCTCTCTCTCTCTCTCTTTCTTTTCTACCTTTCTCCTCTCTCTCTCTCTCTCTCTCTCTCTCTCTCTCTCTTCCTTTTCTATCTTTCTTCTCTCTCTCTCTCTTCCTTTTCTACCTTTCTCCTCTCTCTTCGTTTTCTAACTTTCTCCTCTCTCTCTCTCTCTCTCTCTCTCTCTCTCTCTCTCTCTCTCTTCCTTTTCTATCTTTCTTCTCTCTCTCTCTTCCTTTTCTACCTTTCTCCTCTCTCTTCGTTTTCTATCTTTCTCCTCTCTCTCTCTCTCTCTTCCTTTTCTATCTTTCTCCTCTCTCTCTCTGTCTCTCTCTCTCTCTCCCTTTTCTATCTCTCCCTCTCCCTCTCTCTCTCCCTCTCCCTCTCCCTGTCTCTCTATCTCTCCCTCTCCCTCTCTCTCTCCCTCTCTCTCTCTCTCCCTCTCCCTCTCCCTCTCCCTCTCTCTCTCTCTCT
>JAQQSK010016596.1:0-10386 GCA_028658325.1 Potorous gilbertii | reverse complement strand
GAGAGAATATTTCATATGGAAGAAATCATGATCTATCTGCAATATCAAATTAATAAAAATAATGTAGGAATCAGCTTTGCCTAAATGATTCTTGAAGGAAAAGTTTTTATGGAATTGTGTAACATTTCTATATTTCGTTTCCCAATGGTCTAATAAATACTTAAGGATTTACTATGTGCCATGTAATATGAAAGACTTGTAATACAAAGACAAGAGTGAAATAGTCTGTGTTCCTGGTGAGCATACAATCTGAAGTGGTTGATGAGGAGAGATAGTATGTACACTTATGCACAAATTAAAAAAAACAGTTTTAGATGGTGAAATTTACTTAGTACCAGGGGACTCAGGAATGGGCTTTATGAGAATTGATCTTGGTGGGAATTAAAGATTCTAAGAGAGCAAAGAGATGTGAAAAAAGTTACTTCCTGCCATGGAGATTAGGCATTGCAAAGACAGAAATGGGAGATGAAGTCATGTGTATGAAGAAAATAAGGAAAGCATTGTTATTTCTTCTTCTATACTTTCACTGCACTCACATGGTAAATATGAGTGGAAGAGGATAATTTGTGCTAAGGTTGGTAACGTAGACAGAGATCTATTATGAGGGATTTTTAATGCCATACAAAATTTATTTGGTCCTTTGTGAAGGATTAGGTGTGATATGTTCAGGTTTGAGCTGCTAAAAAAAAATCACTTCAACAGTTTTGTAGAGAATACATTGGAGTAGGGAGAGATATTAAACATGAAGACCAATGAGAATTCTTTTGCAGTGTCTAGATGATAAGGGATGAAGATCTGAAACTAGTTCAGTGGGCATGGGAATGGAAAGAAAGTGATGTGAGAGGTGTTGTGGAGACATAAATTACAAAATTTGAACCTGAGAAGGTATGCAGGGTAATTGAAAGTAAAGAATTGAGAATGACATAGAAGTTTGGGTGAATGAAAGGCTGCTGATGACCAGAAATGGATTTTATTGAGAAAGACAATGAGTTAACTTTTGGACACGTTGAATTTGAGTTACCTAAATATTAAGCAAAATATTTTTTGGTAATTTTTGACAATCCCTCACATTTCCCTCAGGACTAAAATTGATCATATTTTATTTATTATTAAGAGTCCACCAAAATAATTTGAATCAATAAAGTCTTAATTATTGATTTCTCCCTTTGTTGTCCTACTTATTTAAAAGTTAGCCTTGAGCAATTCACTTATCCTTCATATGCTTTTGTTGTCCATTTGTTAAATTATAATGATAGGACCCTACCTCAAAGGAAAGTTGTAAAAGATTAATGGTCATAAAGAACTTTCATAATATCATCTGCCACATTCTTTCCATGTCAATCTGTCTGTATCTCTCTATCTCTCACCTTTCCACTTTAGTTTCCATCTTATTGAATGGATTTGATCACAGAAACAATCTAGATTCACCTCTTAAAAAATTACAATCAATTGGAGTCTTTGTCTTCTTGACTAAGAGTATATCTTTTCTACCTTTTGAGCATGTGTATAGTGAGTAAGGGTACTGAATCAGATAATTTAATGGGCCTACATTAACTCTGATGCAAACATAAAGTTGATTTCCTACATGTGAAAACTTCTTATGGCAACTTCTATTAGAAGTTTTTCAACTTCAGGCAGCTAATCTTTTCTCTCCTTACGTTATAGTTGACATCGGACTTACTCTTAAATGCCGTCACTTTGTAAAGCACTAATGTTTATTTGTGAACACTTGAATAGTGAAAGATATGCTGATTGAAATTATTCAGATCTCAAACATTTCCTGGTTTAAGAGAAAAACCCTAGGGTTGCTAGAGGTACACATACTTAGAGATTAAATAACTTGCACTGTATTTCTCAACTATTAAAGTCTAGAGGGAATTTGATCTCAGGCCTTCTCGACTCCAAACTTAGCACTGTTGTTTCTCCAACTTTTCACATGATTTCAGTGATTTCTTTTTTTTCCTCTTGAAGAATATTCACTTTGAATCAACTGGGAAAGACAGTAGATCTGATGAAAATCATGACTCACTACATTTCTGAAGGACTCATGATGAACATCTTAGCTACTTCCAGATAGAGAACTGATGGATACACAATACAAACTGAGCTTATTTTTTCTCCCTTTATCTTCCTTCTTTCCTTTCTTCTGTTCTTTCATCCTATTAGTAGTCAGTATCTATGACACAACTTCCTTTATCGGTGAAAATCTACTGAAAAGTTAAATGACTTACCTAGTCACATAGTCAGTCTGTATCACATATGAGATTTGTATCCAAGTCTTCTTGACTACAAAGCTGGTTTCCTATCTACTATACTACAATGCCTTATCATCAATTGACAAGATATTTAAAAAAAACTATTATAAAATGAGGTTCTAACAACAGCAATAATCATCACCATCCGTGTCATCATCATCATCATTATCATCATCTAGGTAAACAATTGAACACCACGATTGGAGTCAGGAAAAAATCCTGCCTTACATTCCTAGTACTAGTGTGATTGTCAGTAAATCACTTAAATCCAGCCTCAGTTTGCTTATCTATAAAATGGATATAATAATGGCACAGGGCTGTGAAGATTCAGTGAGATAACTGAGTAAAGTGCTTTGGAAACATTAAAGGACTAAATAAACACTAATTACTGCTGCTGTTGCTACTACTATTTCTACTACAGCTGCTATTATTGCTGCTGCTGCTACTGCTACCACTACCACCACCACAAGTAATATGACCCTTATAATTTATTTTAATTTACTGTCTATTATAATAATTTATTGTCTAGCCTAATCTCATACCTATATCTTTGATGTTAGAAACTGACTTTACATTTATTCCTGTTAAACTTTATCTTATTCTATGTGTAACACAAAGTCCATGTGTCTGGGACTATCTCTATATTGGATGAATCAAAGACATGAAAAGACTGAATACCTAGAAGACAATGAAGAGAACTGATCTCTCAATTCTCAAAATTCTACCCCACACCCTTTTTTCTTTCTTTTTAAAATTTGTTTATTTTTAGTTTTCAACAGACACTTCCACAAGATTTTGAGTGAAAAATTTTCTTCCCATCTCTCCACTCTGTCCACCCCAAGATAACATACAATCTGATTACCACATCCCCAATCTGCTCTTCCTTCTATCACACTCCCTCCCTTCTTTTATCCCCATCCCCACTATTTTCTTGTAGGGGAACATAGATTTCTATACTTCATCGTTTGTACATCTTATTTCCCAATTGCATGTGAAAACAATTTTTACCATTTGTTCTTAAAACTTTGAGTTACAACTATTCTTCCTTCCTCTCTCCCCATCCATCCCACTGAGAAGACAAGAAATTAATTTAGGTTATACATGTGTAATCATGCAAAACACTTCCATAACATTAATATTGTGAAAGACTAACCATATTTCCCTCCATTCTATCCTACCTCCCATTTATTCTATTCTCTCTTGTGACCCTATCCTTTCTCAAAAGTGTTTGCTTCTGATTACACCCTCTTCCAATTGCCTTACCTTTTATCATCCGCCAACCCCTGTTTATCCTCTTGCCCCCTACTTTCCTGTACTCTAAGACAGATTTTCATCCCAACTTGAGTGTGCATGTTATTCCTTCATTAAGCCAAATCTTATGAGAGTAAGGTTCACTCTTTTCCTCTCCCCTCTCCATTGAAAAAAACTTTTTCTTCCTGCCCCTGCTGCTGCTTCTGTGGGCACCTCCATGCCTTCAGCTGCTCTGTAGCTGGTGCCAAACAACTCTACTCTATCAGACAAGTCCTACAGGTTTTTTTTTTCCATTCACCTTCCAAATTGTCCTCAGTGTTTTGTGGTCATGAAGTCTGGAAACTGCCACAGGTGCCCAAGAGTCAGTCCCCCCAAAGCCTGCTCAGGTCCTGTCTCTGCCAGTGTGGTCCACATTAGACTGCACTCTGCTCCCAGCAAGGCATGATTGACACTTCTGGCGACCTTTTTATATGATAATTTACCCCATTCTCTTTCTCCTTTTCTCCTCCCATTATATTCCTTTCTCATCCCTGAATTTTATTTTTGATATCCTCCCTACCTATTCAACTCACCTTGTGCCCTCTATTTATGTGTATATAATCCTTCCAACTATACTATTAATGAGAAAAGTCTCAAGAGTTGCAAATACATTCTTTACATATAGGAATGTAGACTGTTTAACTTTAGTAATTTCAATATGATTTCTCTTTCCTGTTCACCTTTTCATGCTTCTCTTGATTCTTGCTTTTGAAAGTCAGATTTTCTATTCAGCTGTGGTCATTTCAACAGGAATGCTTCAAAGTCCTTTATTTCATTGCATGACCATTTTACTCCTAAAGTATTATACTCAGTTTTTAATCCAATATCCTTTGACCTGTGGAATATCATATTCCAAGCCCTGTGATCCCTTAATATAGAAGCTGCTGGATCGTGTGTTATCCTGATTGCATTTCCATAATACTCAAATTGCTTTTCCTGGTTGCACAAAATATTTTCTCCTTGACCTGGGAGCTCTTGAATTTGGCAAGTATATTCCTAAGAGCTTTCCTTTTTGGTTCTCTTTCAGAAGGATATCAGTGGATTCTTTCAAAACACATTTACCCTCTGGTTCTAGAATATCAGGGCAGTTTTCCTTGATAATTTCTCAAAAGGTGATGTCTAGACTCTTTATTTGATTATGGCTTTGAGGTAATCTGATAATTTTTAGATTGTCTCTTCTGGATAGATTTTCCAGATCAGCTATTATTCCAATGAGATATTTCAAATTGTCTGCTATTTTTTTCATTCCTTTGGGTTTGTTTTAAAATATTTTTGATTTTTCATAAAGTCATTAGCTTCCATCTATTCTATTCTAGTCTTTAAGGAATTATTTTCTTCAGTGAGCTTTTGGACTTTCTTTTTCATCTGGTCAATTCTGCTTCTTGGGACATTTTTTGTGGGCTTTTTGTATCTCTTTTGCCTTTTGGGTTAGACAATTTTTTTCAGCACTTTTTTGTGCCTCCTTTAGCAATCAGTTGACTCAATTTTCATAATTTTCCTGTATCACTCTCATTTCTCTTCACAGTTTTTACTCTACTTCTCTTATTTTATTTGAGCTATTCTATGGCCTGGGAGCAATTCATACTTTTCTTGGAGTCTTTGGTTGTAGGAACTTTCAATTTGTTGTCTTCTGTTTCTATACTCTGGTTTTCCTTGTCTCCAAACTAAGATACTATCGTCTGATTTGTTTTTCTCTGTTTTGCTCATTTTCCCCGCTATTTACTTGACTTTTAAGGTGTTTGTCAAGGTAGTTTTCTACTTCCAGTTGGGTGGGGAGGTGTACTGTTAACCACTTTATCTCTCCACAATCGGTGGGCCTATAACTCCAGAAACAGTCGCTGCTGCTGCCATTGCACCTGCCCCTGCTGCTGCTTCTGTGGGCACCTCCATGCCTTCAGCTGCTCTGTGGCTGGGGCCAAACAACTCTACTCTCTCAGACAAGTCCTACAGGTTTTTTTTTCCGTTCACCTTCCAATTTGTCCTCAGTGTTTTGTGGTCGTGAAGTCTGGAAACTGCCACAGGTGCCCAAGAGTCAGTCCCCCCAAAGCCTGCTCAGGTCCTGTCTCTGCCAGCGTGGTCCACATTGGACTGCACTCTGCTCCCAGCAAGGCATGATTGACATTTCTGGCGACCTTTCAAGTTGTCTTGGGCTGGAGATTTGGTTCACTCTGTCATTCTGTGGATTCTGCCACTCCAGAATTTGTTTAGAGTCATTTTTTTTATAGGTACTTGACTGGGTTTTGGGGTAGAGTACTAACAAGTCTGTGCTGTTTCTCCAACATCTTAGCTCCAACCTCTCTATTCATACCATCTTTCTCCCAGGCATACATATGGCATTAATCTTCACCAGTAAGGAGAGAGTTACAAACAAGTGAACTTTTGGGCTTGAGTTACATATATTTAAGCTCAAGAAGAGAAAATAATGGGCCATGTAATAGAGTTTTGGGTTGGAGTCTACAGGTCTTCATAAGTCTGTTCAAACTGGGGCAAGGAGTAGCTTTTATTAAGTATCTACTTATCTATCTGACACTATGCAAAGTCCTTTACAAATATTACCTAATTTAATACCACACCAACCCTGCGATACAGGTACTATTAGTATGCTCATTTTACTGTTGATAAAACTAAGGGAGACAGACATTAAATGATTTCCCTAGGTCATACAGTAAATATCTAAGGTAGAATTTGAACTCTAAGCCTGGCACAAAACTGTCAAAACTTGAATGAGCTGCCTCAGGAGAAAGTGGGCTGTTCTGTCACTAAAATGCATGGTTGGCTATCTTGTTGTATGTTTGTTGAAAAGGGGATACTTGTTCATATGTGAGTTAGGTTAATTATTCTCTGAAGATTCTTCCAAATCTGGGAATCTTATAATTCTGGATGATGAATGAGTTGTTGAAACAGTCAATGAGATATCTTCCCCCATGCATACTTGTCATTCTCTAAACCTTTTTGCGTATACAAATATGCATTGTTCACTAATTTTGTATTTCTGCTGTATATATTTTTATGTATTTTGTCTTCCATTCCAATGTGAGCTCCTTGAGATAAAGGACCATACTATTGCATATCTTAATATTTCCATTGATTATCACAATGCCTGTCACATAATAAGTGCTAATAAATGTATGTTGAAATCTTGTCTCCCCATTTAGAAAGGAAGATACTTGAAAATATGTATTATGTAATTCTTTTGTATTCCCAGTGCATAGCACAGTACTGAGAACAACAACAAAAAAAAACAATAAAACTTTTGATTGACCTGCTGTTTGTCAAAACCAGTATGTCGTACTTAAGAATAATAAAGTCTTCTTTTTCATTGTCCTATAACAGGGTTTCTTTTTGTATAATTCTAGTACCAACTTTGGCTCAAATATACATTTGACTACTAAATGCCATATTCTTGGCCAGGTACTTGGACTAAGCAGATTCTGAATTCCTTTCAACTCAGATCCTGTGGTTAATTTAATTTAGCATTTTCATTAGGCCTCAGTAAACATTGAATTAAGAACTCTATTGTCAAATGAATTGTCAAAAGACAAAAGAAACTTGTGCTTTATTTTCTCTGTCGACTACAGGTTTGATATTTGCTAAACCATCTAGAATTAATGGAAAACAGAACTCTGTAAGTATAGAGATGGTTTGTTATTTCCAAATGGAAGCTTTCTGCTAGGGGTTAAATGCCAGGTATGAAGAAGGTACAACTTTTCAAAACTGATAGGTCTGTCTATGTAAATACACCCCCTAGTAGATCAAAGACTATAGGGGTGTAGTATGATCAGAGTTTCTGCCAGGTTCCTCCCTCCTGTGGTGTCTCTACTACTTAGTCACAGACTGTTTATTCTTCCTCAGATATAAATGATTTTAGAATGTCAACAATCTTAAATCGGTGTATTTTTAATACAGTCATTGTGAATGAAATGTATTGATTCAAACTCCCTTTCTTCAGTAAATCTCCTACTACTTCTAAATCCTTTGGGAGTTGGTCCCTCTCAAATAGTCTTGAATAGAAAAAATGTCTTTGAAATCTCAGCAGGTTCTGGCAGTAGGAGAATTGACAGTAGTGCTAGTAATTAATGGTCTAAGTCTATCTCTCCAATTCTGCAGGGTCCAGTATACAGCAGCATTAATGTTGTTTTATGCTCTACATTCTTTGATCACAGGCAATAATGCTTTCTTTTTTAAGAATGAAGTATTTTCTTTAGATGTATTGGTGAAAGCAATGATTAATTTGTATGAGGCAAGGGAAATTAACCCTCTGTAACCAATCAATAATCTCTATCCTCTTCCCACACTTTAATCATTCTCTGTCTGAATTATTGAGAACTTTTATTTAACCTTCCTGCATCTGACTATTCTTTTCATCATCAAACTCAAAACACTTTGGCTAAATTCATCTTCCTTTCCATGCAACTGCTTTACCAGGCCTTAAGTGTCTCCCTTACTTTCTGAGTTAAGTTTGAATTTCTCAATGGTAGTCAGCCTAGTAGGAAGCAATTTAATTTTGTTGCACCCTAAAGTCAGAATGCTTTGTGGCTCATCCATTTTCTTTCAGTTACCAAAAGTATCTTAAAAAGCTTTCTAGATGGTTTCTGGAGTAGGAAAAGTGACCTTTTGATCATGGTCCATTAGTAAAAGTGGAATTTTAAGTTAAAGCAGAGACTATATTATGTTTGTCCAGCCTAATTTTAATAATGCAAGCAGCTTCCTATAAACTGCTCATTAGTTTTGCAAGACACATTGCAACATTTTTACATTAATCATTCAAACTGACATAATCTGTACACTTGAGATGACAGTTTGTTAATGTGTTCTCCCAAACTGCATTCTCTTGAATTTAAACTTTATCTTTTCATGATAACTTTGAAAATGAGTTTATATACAATTCTTACTCAAAAGGGAGGTATAGGAGGGAGAATGAGACAGAAAGGTGAGTTATGTAAGAGAAGAATAGACAAATAGAAGAAATGAGTCATTCAAAAGGGATAATGTTTGTACTCTATGATATTACATGTTTCCATAGCAATTTCACAAACACACAAGGTAATTTTATTGTGTTGTTTGCTCTCAACTATCTCTCAAGGTAGGTCAACAGGATGCCAGCTGCAGAACCATCTTTGTCAGTGATCAGATAGAAGGCTCTGAGGCCAAATCTTCACTATTCCATTCCCCCTGTTGACATACTTCTGTATTCTGAAAACCAAGCACTACTCTGTGAATAATACAAGATACTAAAGGAAACAAAAACATGTCATATGTGGCCATGACTGCTCAGCCAGATCTATATCAAGCAGGGCCACACTTGAAACTTGGAAAGTTGAAGAAAATCATAGTCTGCCATAATTAAACTACTTCAGTCCTCAAGATTTACCTAGCTACTCCTTCCCAGCTATGCCATGCAGCATATATTTGGAACTATCATTATGGTTTGGCAGGATAGAGGAGGGTACATTAGTGTCAAAATCAGTTCAAGTGTGCCATAAATGCCCATTGGTTCTAGGTGGAATTTTTGGTTCTTATCTCTGTTGCATAGACTCAAATGAATTTTCCCAACATGAACTTTTGCAAAAACATTTTTTTTCTTTTTCTTTTTGGCCAGGAGAGATCAATCAGATAATTTAAACATTTCAGGCCAAACGTTAGGTCAAATATTCAAGTTTTCTCTCATGATATATGAGTGAGATAACAACACTTTGCATCATTTGAAAAGTCCTTTCAGATAGTTGCAGCAATGAGGAAGGGGATAGTTTTAGATGGTTTTATAAAATGACTTTAGAAAAATTAGGGGTGGGGGGGAGCCAAGGCGGCAAAGTAGAAGGATACACCTCTAGAAGCTTTCCTCTCACAGCCCCTAAAATACTTGCAAAAAATGGCTCTAAACAAATTCGAGAGCAGCAGAAACTACAAAAAAACAGAGTGAAAGAGATTTCCAGCCCAAGGCATCCTGGAAGGCCACTGGAAAGATATGTCACAAAAGGCATTGAGTGGAGCACAGTCCAGCCTTGTCCGCACTGTGGCAAGGACAGGACTGGAGGGGGCGTCAAGGCACCATCAGCAGCAGCTGTGAGTCCCAAATTCCTCAACTCACAGATGCCAAAGACAGCTGCTAAAGTCAAAGAGAAAGCTCTTTCACTTGGGTGAGAAGAGAGTGAAGTAGTCTATCCTGGGCCCCAGGCTTCAGCCATTTCCATTGTTGGAGTCCTGGACTAAAGACCCTGGGGAAATTGAGCAGCTGATCTAGACTTGAGTGATGATCCTCAGGTTAGGAGGAGTGCTAGCTGGTGGAGCTGACTGAGGCTTTGGAGAGGGAATTCCACTCTCAGGAAAGAGTGCTTGTAGTAGCTCCCAGACCACAGTAAAGGTCAGGAGAGGATTTACTCCCTTGATTGTGCCACATTGGAGGAACTGAGAACTTACAAGCCCTCAGAATATGCCCTCCTCTTGACAAGGAGCTCAAAAGTCAAGCAACTGGCTGGGAAAATGCCCCCAAAAGGGGAAAAATAAGGCAATATAACATTACTTTCTTGGTGAACAGATATTTTCTTTCATCCTTTCAGATGAGGAAGAACAATTCATACCATCAAAGAAAGATCTAAAAGTCAAACCTTCTCCATCCAAAATAAATATGTAGTGGTCTCAGGCCATGGAAGAGCTCAAAACGGATTTTGAAAATCAAGCTAGAGAGGTGGAGGACAAAATGAGAAGAGAAATGAGAACAATGCAAGAAAATCATGAAAAGCAAGTCATTGGTTGCTAAAGGAGACCTAAAAATGCTGAAGAAATTAATACCTTTAAAAATAGACTAATTTGAATGGCAAAAGAGGCCCAAAAAGAAAACGAG
>JAQQSK010016595.1:0-10387 GCA_028658325.1 Potorous gilbertii | reverse complement strand
AGTACTTCCCTAATAGTTATGTCAGAAAAGACTGGCCACATTTCCCTCCATCCTGTCAGGTCCTCCATTTGTTCCAATCTCTCCCTTGACCTGTGCTCTCACAACAGTGTTTACTTCTGCTTGTCACTTTCCCTAGATTGCTGTCCCTTTTATTATCTCTCCCATCCCCTTCCCACTTTCCTTTCTGCACGGTAAAATAGATTTCCTTATCTAAGTGGATATGTGTTATTCTCTCCTTATACCCAAAACCATGAGGGTAAGTCTCAGTTACTTTCTTTCATATCCTCCCTCTTCCCTTCAATTGTAAAAGCACTTTCTTCCCTCTTGTATGTGAGATGATTCACTACCTTCCACATCTCCCTTTCCCTTACTCATAGTGCATTCCACTAAATAGCACACTTTATTTTCTTAGGTATTCTCCCTTCATTCTCAGCTCATCCTATAACCTCTATCTATAATTATGTGCGTGTATGTATATACACACACAAGAGACATATACATATATACACATAAAGTCATGTAGATATACATAGCGACACACATATAATCTACACATACGTACATACCCATACAAAGATACATACATACACATGCATGCATACACACACATGCACACACACATATATTCCCTCTAAGTGCCATGAAAGTAAAAAAGGTCTCATGAGTTAAAAATAACATCTTTCCATGTAATAATGTAAACACTTCAACTTTGATGAGTTCCTGAAGACCTCTCTGTCCTGTTTACCTTTTCATGTTTCTCTTGATTCTTGTATTTCAAAGTCATATTCTCCATTCAGCTCTGGTCTTTTCAACAGGAATGCTTAATTTCATATTATGACCAATTTTTCCCCTGAAGTATTATACTCAGTTTTGCTGAGTAGGTGATTCTTGCTTTTAATACCATCTCCTTTGACCTTAGACTCCAATCCTTCCATCCATTAGTGTAAAATCTGGTAAATCCTATGTTATCTTAATTGTACTACCACAATACTTGAATTGTCTCTTTCTGCTGCTTGTAATATTTTACCCTTGACCTGGGAACTCTGGAATTTGGCTACAATATTCCTGGGAGTTTCTCTTGGGAATTCTCTTTCAGGACGTGATCAGTGAATTCTTTCCATTTCTATTTTAACCTCAGGTTCTAAAATATTAGGGTAGATTTTCCTGACAATTTCTTGGATTATGATATCTAGTGTCTTTTTTTGATCATGATTTTTAGGTAGACCATTAATTTTTAAATTATCTCTCCTGGATCTATTTCCCAGGTCAGTTATTTATCCCAGGAGATATTTTACACTGTCTTCTCTTTTATCGTTCTTTTGGTTTTTGTTTATAATTTCTTGTTTTCTCATAAAGTCATTAGCTTCCACTTGCTCCATTCTAATTTTTAAAGAACTGTTCTCTTCAGGGAGTTTTTGAAAATCCTTTTCCATTTGGCCAATTCTGCCTTTGAAAGCATTCTTCCCCTCGTTGGCTTTTTGAACCTCTATTTTTACTCTATTTTTAAAGGTGTTATTTTCTTCAGAATTTTTTGGGTCTCTTTAGCATTTGCTGACTTGTTTTTCATAATTTTCTTGCAATTCCCTCAGTCCCCTTCAAAAGTTTCCCAAACACTTCTCTTACTTGATTTCCAAAATCCTTTTAGAGCTCTTCCATGGCCTGACATCACTACATATTTTTCGGAGTTTTTGGATATCCAAAACTTCACTTTGATATCTTTTTCTGACGGTAGTTTTTGCTGTTTCTTTTCTGAAATTAAGGAAGAAAATACCTTTTCACCAAGAAAGTAACTTACTATAGTTCTTTTTTTTCCCTTTTGGGGGCATTTTTTCTAGCCAGCTCCTTGACATTTCAGTCCTTTTTCAAGTGAAGGGTGTACTACTCTATGCTTCAGAGGTTTGTGCAGATGTTTTCTAAGATAACTCTAGGGACCTGTTAGTTCTCAGTTCCTTCAAGGTGATATAATCAAGGGAAGGGAGTTTACTCCTCTCCTGTCCTGTGCTCTTGTCTTTGAGCAACCATAAGCACTGTTTTCCATGCTGTAACTGTGAGTTGAATTTCCTCTTCACAGCCACCACCAGCTCCACCATGCCAATTCTCTTCCTCACCCCAGGTCTCCCATTCAGGAATGAGATCAAGATAAACTGCTCGATTCTCCCAGAGTTTTTAGACTGAGGGCTCCAAAAGTGGAAGCTGCTGCCTCAGTGACTGCTCCCACCTGGAATCAGGGCTGGGTCTCACCTCACTCCCCTGTTGCCCAGGTGAAAGTGTTTTCTTACTGACTTCTGAAGCTGTCTTTGACATTTGTGAGTTGAGAAATCCAAGAAACGCAACTCCTGCTTGTGATTCTGTGCCTTAAAGCCTGCGCCAGTGCTGTCCATGCTGGGCTCATCCCACACTGGACTGGGCTCTACTCCCTGTACTATACACATTTTCTGTCAGACTTCCAGTCTGCTTTGGGCTGGAAATCTCTTTCATTCTGTTGTTTTGTGGCTTCAGCTGTTCTAGAATTTGTTTATAGTCATTTTTACAGGTATTTTATGGGCTATGCTGGGCGGGGGTAGATACCTAGAGCAGATCTGTCCTTCTACTCTGCCCTCTTGTCTCACTGCCCCCCTGAATTTTAAATTTATGCAATACAACAAGCTTTTCCATAACATAGTACAACAGCAAAAAGATTAAGAGTAAAAAAAACATTTAAATTTGAATAAAATTAAAATAAAAAATAATTTTAATTTGTACAACTTTCTATTTAAAGAAGATGTAACTTTTCAAACTATACTACCTATCCATGGTGGTTTTTGTAGTTTTTTTCTGTTCTCTTCTCTATGTAGCTCCACATGTTCTACTCCTTTTGAACTGGTCAAATGAGTCCTCCCAGGAAAAACTACAACTTCCCAACTGGGTCATAGGTGTATTTGTGAAAGGTTTTATGTGTGATTCTTATGTTATTGGCCAGAGTCCCTAATCTAGGCTGTTCCCTTCATTTTTAACCATTGATATTAATAAACCAACCACACATCCTTAGGCTTTAGGAAGAGATATTACTAAGGTAGAATAACAAGAAAAGTTGTTTCATAACAACTATTCCGAAAGTCTGAATACATTCTCCCAACATTATATATAGCTCAAAGAAATCTTGGCTCAAGTCTTTTGCATTATTAGTTCAGAGGCAGTGACATGGCAAAATGAATAAAAAAATCTCACTGACCTTAGAATCATGAAAACCTGAACTGTATGACCCTGAGGAGGTCACTTACACTCATTCTGCCTCAGTTTCCTCATCTATAACATGGAGATTATATGGTACCTACCACCCATGGCAATTGTGAGAATCAATTTTGATTTAACATTGTCCTTGCCATATAGAAGATGCTTGAGAAAGGCTCATCCTATACCATTACTGTCTTCAATTTTGTTGTAACATATAAAGAAATACTGTTGATTTGTGATTCTATATTCATCCTGAAATTCTACTGAAGTTATTTCAATTGCTTTCTTTGGCAGTCTTGAAAGATAGAACATAATGGTTTCAGCAGACATATAGCTTCATCTCTCCGCTTATATTTCTCTACCCTTCCTTATTACTAACACTTGCATTTCTAGAGCTATGTGAAATAAGGGAAGGGAAAGAGGGTATACTTCCTTTGTTACTTTCTTCAGTGGGAAAGCTTCTGTTTCCCACTGCGCATAAGGTTAGCTTTTGGATTAAGATATTTGCTTTTATCACATGAAAAGAAAGGTCTTAATGTACATGAGCTTGGAATGATTTATGCATAAACACATGTACTTTGTCAAAGGTTTTTGCTAAATCTCTTGACATGATCATGCAATATTGGCTATTTGAAGGTTCAATGTGATTATGTTAAATGTATTCCTATGGAACCATCCTTTTTTCCTTGATATAAATCTAATTTAAATACAGTGAATGCCTTCTTGGACAAATTATTAGTCTTTTTCCATGATTTTCTTTTTAAAATGAGTTCCTATTATTTAGTTGTGTTGACTTCTACTTCTCTCACTTTGCTTTCTCCTCCTCTGCTTTAGTCATTAGGAGTACATCTGTCTATTAAAGGAGTATGTTAGGGATTACTTTCTCAAGTTTTTAATATAATTAATTAAATTAATTAAAATATGATTTTTTTGTGTTTTTAGAAGTTAGAAGTATTAATAATTAAAACCATAAACTTATTGAGCAATCTTCTATGTGTCAGGAACTGTGCAATGTGCTGGGGATACAGCAAGAAGCAAAAGACAGTACCTATCATCAAGAAACTTACAGTCTAATGGGGGCAGACAATATGTAAACAAATATACACAAATCAAGCACATCTGGAAGGAAAGCATTTTAATTATGAGGATACAGTCCAAGGACAAAAGATTGGAGATGGAATACACTCTCTTAAATGTATACAGCAATGAGGACTCACAATTTCAATAACATGCGTTATCTAACATTTTCTGGTAATCTGAAACTCAATATATATTGTCATTCCCTGTAAACCATCCCCCTTCTAAATTTTCCACTAGATCTTTTCTGTGTTTTATGTGGTTTTCACACCTACCCTCAACCCACTCATCTGTAGCTTGAGAAAGAAGGAGGTGAGAATGGCTCTGAGAAAATTTTGGAAAACCTGAAGGTACTTAATTCCACATATCTTATTCATGACTCAGTGTGAGGAAATCTGGAGGTGAAATATCTTGGTTTTCTTCCCCAAGTTTCTAGGGCATCTATTATTATATTATAACCTTGACCTCTCATTTTCATTCAGTCTCTTCTCTTGTCAATTTAGGAATCATCTGAACTCTCTCTAGGATCTCTTCCTAATTTTTCCCATAGCAAAGCTATGAAATAATGTTAATTGCCCTAAACCACCATAGGTTTTAATGCAGACACCATTAAGTTTTGGCACATTGAGAATTATTTCACTATAATTAGGTTATAATGATTATAATAACTGGCAGAATCATAGCAAGTATTTTGGAAATTCGGGTCATTTGCTTTGGGTATAGGAGCTGATTGAGAACATTAATTCCCACAGGCAGAGTAGGGTTCTTTTTGTT
This sequence comes from Potorous gilbertii, assembly GCA_028658325.1. Taxonomy (NCBI): domain Eukaryota; kingdom Metazoa; phylum Chordata; class Mammalia; order Diprotodontia; family Potoroidae; genus Potorous; species Potorous gilbertii. The sequence continues at coordinate 5,323 of JAQQSK010016595.1, read as the reverse complement.
TGTGTGTTTATTTATTTTGCTGAGAAGACAGAGGATGAAGCAAGTGGCAATGTAGGAATTTACCTGGGGAATAGGTGGGGATGTTGGGGAAGAGTGATAGAATCTCCGTGACAGCTTGTTAATTTAACTAATTGTTCTTTCTAAATTACTTCTAACTTCAGTTTTTTGAGTGTAAGTGCTTCCAGTGCCTTCCAGTTTTTCACCACAAGGTAGTGCCCTGATCTGCTGTTGTAGTGAAAACATTTTTAATTAGAGATTTTCCTTGGACTTTTGAGATTCCTGAAATATCTGGTTGGATACTATGCATGAAAATAAGAAAAAAAATATAAAAATCAATTATAAATTCCATGTTGATTTTGTTGTATTGTTTTTCATTTGTTTCAGTCATTTCAATCATGTCTGAAACTGAAGAAAACTAGGTTAGGGTGACTTACCTAAGGTCATACAGCTATTAAGTGTTTGAGGCTGGATTTGAATTCATGTCTTACTCAGTCTTCTCTAGTACTATCATTCTTGAGCCTCAATCGTGGGGTATATTCCCAATGTCATCAGTCGATCAGTCTCTCATTAATATCATTTGACCAGTTGATATCTCCTCAATATTATTGATATTGAATCACGATGAACTTTTGTAAAGGGATATTTTGGAGATAGCTGGGTGGTTCAGCAGATAGAGTGCTGAGTTTGGAGTCAGGAAAAACTGAGTTCAAATCTAGCCTCAACAACTAGAAGCAAACTGAAAGAAATACATCATAGAATTCTCATACATAATCTGAAGAGGCCAAGACTCAATTACACATTTCCAGAAGTAAGATCAACAAGACTCCACGTGGTTTGATATCAAGCAAAGTGCATACTCCAAGGATTAAGCCCTCATTGGTTTGCCATCCATAAAAAATATTTACAAGTAGAATACATGAGAGAATAAGATGGAGGGAAATAAATATCATAATAATAAATATAAATGGGATGAACTCACCATAAATTGTAAGAGGTAGTTGAATTGTTTAGAAAGTAAAATCCAACAACATACTTGAACATAAAAACTCAACATAGTATTAAAATAAGGGACTAGAATAAAATCTAGTATGCTTCAGCTGAACACAAGAGTCTACCTAATCAATACTCTCTGCCCTTCTGATTGACATACATAAGTGAATTCCAAAGTCTCTTTTTAAGGAACAAACTCAGCTCAGAATATCTCATTTTTCTCTTAGCTACATTACTAAGGTGCATTTCCGATTTTTTCTCACAGGTAGTTGGTTGTTGTGTTGTTGTGTTCATCCTTTGTTTTTGAAGAGGACCATGACATCAGAGAAATGATGACATGACTTGCACTTGACTTTGTTTTGAGTGAGCGAGGGCTGTGCAAGACCACCAGCTTCACTTTCTCCTCCTGAGCCATCTGGGTACAGTGACCAGATATTCATCAGGATGACTGGAGATGGCACAGGATGCAATGGGAGACCTTGGCCTTTTAAGCTAAGGCCTTTTCAAGTACTTAAAGTGAGGTAATGCCCATTCAGTGAAGAGGTTGTTGTTTCAAAGAGAAACTGTTATTATTGACATTCACTCTAAACCAGGAGGGTTCAAAAACAGCCATCGAGTGGAGCTTGGGCAGCCACCCATTGTTGTTCAATTTATATGTATACTTCCTGTTTTCCTCCTTTTAAGTTTCCATTTGTGTACTCTCTTCCCTAGTGAGATTATACAATCTTTGAGGGTAGGAAATATCTTTTTCATATTTGTATCCCCCATGCTTAACATAGTGCCTGGTGCATAGTAAGTGCTTAATAAGTGTGTTTATTGACTATTGACCTCAGTAGTGAAGAATGAAATGAATAGAATGAGGGCAACAGTTTATAGAGTAAAAAAAAAATTCCTAAGGACAAGTTTGAAAGTCATAAGATCCAAGATCACTTCAGGAACAACCTGTGATTTCAGAGGAGTAATGATGAAATATGTTATCACTTACAGAAAGATGATACATTACTGTGAGCAAGCAGTGTGAACTTTGGATCCCTAAGATATCAGCAGTTTTCTAGATCATACCATGGTAACTCATAAACATTAATTTTTTTCCTTTTAGTTTTTTAAGGAAACCAAGACTCATTGGATATGGACTTTGGAAAAAGGCTTCTACACAACAGTCCCAGAAACCCCAGCCTTTCAGAGTTAGCCCTAGAATATTGAAGTTTGTTGTTATCAGCTGACTTCTGATAACCTAACCCACCTATGCAAGTGCCTAATGGGTGATAGAGCCCACAATGTCTACCAAAATATGCAATTTCCAATGTAACAAAACTCCAAGTAAAGACAAAGAAATGAAAATTGAACTAATTTGAAAGAAACTACAAAAGAAAGCAAAATGCTTTTCCTAGATGGATTTATAAGACAATTGTATCAAAGTTTTAAAGAGCAATTGAAATATACACACATTACTCTAAAAAACTGAGAAAAAAAACACTAGCATAATCTTTTAATGAGATAATTATAATCCTACTAACTAAAACATAGGAGGGCAAAACAAAGTAAGAGAATTGGAAGTCAATATAATTAGTGATATGAATCAATTTTTAAATATTTTTTCCTCCAAATTTATTCATTTGTTTTTCAATTTTCAAAGATCACCTTCTTAAATTTTAAATTTTTTCCCCCTCCCCAAGATGGCATACAATTTTATATGGGCTCTACACATACTCTCATTAAACACATTTTCACATTATTCATGTTGCACAGAAGATTTAAAATGAATTTATCAAATTTATCAAATAGTAGTCTGCTATAGTCATTGATTACTACATCATGTGTATCCAGACTTCCGCTGATCTATCCCTCTACTTCTTAGCCAGTACCAAGTGATTTTGAGGATTTCTGCCTTATAATACAATTTGAGATCTGGTATGACTAGGCCACATTCCCTAGCATTTTTCTTTTCATTAATTCTCTTGATATTCTGGACCTTCTGTTCTTCCAGATGAATTGTGATGTTATTTTTTTCTAGTTCTACAAAATAGGTTTTTTTCTAGTGTGATTGGTATATCACTAAATAAATCAATTAATTTAGATAAAATTGCCATTTTTATACTAGCTTTACCTACCCATGAGCAACAGATTTTTTTTATTTAGAACTGACTTTATTTTTTGGAAAAGTTTCTGCAGTTTTTTTGCAATTGTATTCATATAATCCCTGGATTTGTTTTGGCAGGTAGACTCCCAAATATTTTATAGTGTTTACAGTAATTTCCAATTGAATTATTCTTTCTCTTGTTTTTTGGGCTTTGTTAGTAACATATAGAAATATAGATTATTTTTCTGGGTTTATTTTTATCTTACAACTTTCTGAAAGTTTTTTATTATTTCAAGCAGTTTTTTACTACAGTTCTCTCATCATATCATCTTCAAAGAGTGATAACTTAGTTTCTTCTTTGCCTATCTACCTCCATCTATTTCTTTTTCTTTATTTATTGCTAAAGCTAACATTTCTTGCACCATATTCAATAACGGTGGTGATAAATTTCATCCTTCTTTCACACTTGATCTTCTTGGAAATGCATTCTAGCTTCTGCCCATTTCACATAATTCTTGCTGATGGTTTTAGGTAGATGCTACTGATTATTTTAAGAACAGCTCCATTTATTCCCATGCTCTCCAGTATTTTCAATAGGAATGGGTGTTTATTTTGTCAAAAGCTTTTTCTGCATCTATTGAGATAATCATTTTGTTTCTGTTAGATTTGTTGTTGATATGATGAACTATGCTGATTGTTTTCATGATATTAAACCAACCCTGTATTTCTGGTATAAATTCTACATGGTCAAAGTACATTATTCTAGTAGTAAGTTGTTGTAATCTTTTAGCTAATATCTTATTTAAAATTGTTACATGTATATTTATTTCGGAAATTGGACTATAATTTTCTTTCTCTCTTTTGACTCCTCCTGGTTTGGGTATCAGAACCATATTTGTGTCATAAAAAGAATCTGGAAGAACTCCTTCTTCATTAATTTTTGCAAATATTATATATAATATTGGAATTAACTGTTCTTTGGATGTTTGATAGAATATGCTTGTAAGTCCATCCGAACCTGAATATTCTTTCCCAAGTAGTTCATTGATGGCTTTTTCAATTTCTTTTTCTGGCATGAGGTTATATAAGTATTTTATTTCCTCTTCTGTTCATCTGGAAAATTTATGTTTTTGTAAATATTCCTCCATTTCACTAAGATTGTCAAATTTATGGGCATACAGTTGGGCAAAATAATTTCTAATTATTATGTTAGTTTCTTTTTTATTGGATGTGATTTTGTTCTCTTCATTTTTGATATTGGTAATTATAATTTTTATATTTACATGAAGAATAGATTGATGATTACTGAGAGTGAACATAAGGAGATTAAGAGATTTTTAGGAGAGTCTAGGTGAAAAGTGATAAGAACATGAAGTTGTTGATGTTTCTTGGAGGAGATAGATAGAAACAAATGTGAGACATAATATGGATGTAGACTTGAAAAGGTTTGGAAACTGATGGTAAATGAAGTATGAGAAAGATGGACTCATTGACTATGACTTCAAGGTTGAAAATTTTCGGGGGCGGAGCCAACATGGCAGAGTAGAAAGACTCACCTATGCTAGGTCCGAACCCACAGCCCATAGATTTCCTGTAAAAAGAACTCCTGACAAATTCTGGAACAGTGGAAGCTGCACAGCAACACAGTGAAGGAGATTTCCGTTGCAGAGAGCCCTGAAAAACCGACCGTAAAGGTACCCTGGACGGGAGCGGAGTCCTGCCCAACCGAGCACTCCCCCCCTCCACCTCGGCCACGTGGCACTGAGAGGAGCCAGCAGAGCCCAGCAGGTGTCAGGGATTTGAATCTCCTGCGGCTCGAAGGTCCCTCCACCCACAGACGCACAGGTCAGTGAGAGAGACTGGCTGAGAGGGGAGCGGGGGATCTCCGGGACTCGGACGCCCTGGGAAGCTGCCGCTGTGGCAGAGGCTGAGACAGCTCAGCCAGAGACTCCCAGAGCAGGCTGGAGCTCCACCCAAGCTCCACTACAAAGGATCTCTGTATAAACCCCCTGAGGGAACTGAGCCTGAGAGGCAGCCCTGCCCCCACCTGAGAACCAGCAGATAAGCCCCCATTGAAGAGCAGTCAAGCTTGCCGCCAAAAGCCCTGAGGCTGGGGAGCAGCATTTGAATCTCAGACCCCAAGCACTAGGGCTAATCTAGGCCAGGGGGAGGAGAGGACTCTCAGAAATCAAGTAACTGGCTGGGAAAATGCCCAGAAAAGGGAAAATAACTAAGACCATAGATGGTTATTTC
>JAQQSK010016594.1:0-10387 GCA_028658325.1 Potorous gilbertii | reverse complement strand
GAATAGAAAGTTATCTGGCCCTACAGGACAAAAGAGAAGATGGGGACAAGGGAAGGGAGGGAAGATAGAAGAGAGGGCAGATTGGTGATAGGGGAAATTAGAATGTTCAGTGTATTGGGGAGGGGGAAGGGGACAAATGGGGAGAAATTTTGGAACCCAAAGTTTTGTTAAAATGAATGTAAAAAGTCAAATAAATAAATTTATATTTAAAAAAAAATCTTCTCTCCCCATGGAGACTTCCATGAGTTGTTGCCAAGGTACACATGTGAAGACAATTAAAACTCAGAACTCAAGACAGTCATCCCTAGAGCAACTATGACCAGTCTTCAAACCAAGCACCTAGTCTGGAAGGATCTTGGCAAAGACAGTCAGAGTGAAAAAAGAATGTATTTCTGCTTCTTTCTCCAGATCACAAAGAAAAGGAAGATTGAATGTGGTGGCACAGCACTCCAGGTGCAGAGCCTTAACTATGTTGGGGCAAATGGGATTTTGCCCAACAGTGTCACTGAGAGGAGGGTACTTCCTCTCCATGGTGAGTCTGTTACCTGGATCCTCATGCGAACTTCATTGAACCCCCCAAGTCTCTCTCCCTTCTCCTAGACCTATGTTCCTTCATTACCACTCCCTCCATCCCTTTCTCAATCTCCTCCTTAGTGTTGAAGAGTTATACTCCAGAAATCCTCATCCTCATTGGACAATGGGTTATGGGAGTAGACTGTCCTTTGTATTTCCCTGCCTCTCAATTGAATTTGTCAAGAAACAAGGTAGTTTAGTCATGGCTCAGGTCAGATGCATTGTCTCTATCTGTGATACTCCTCAAGTCATTCATATGTCTACACACATAGCAATGTCCTTCACCATGTGGAGAAAGCAAAGATTCTGCCGACTGCACAAAGCAATATTCTTCAAGTGTAACTTGGTGCCCCATGACTTTTATTTAAGCCAGTCACAGAATCATAGAACAATGGGGAGTTTAGATGTCACTTAATCCACCCACTTTATTTTATAGATGAGGCAACTGAAGTCCAGAGAAGGGAGTTAAGTTCTTGAAAATCACTTGGCTAGAATCATTGACTCATCCATAGCATTTTACTTCAGGAAAGGACATTGGAGATAAAGTAATCCAACCCTCTCATTGAGCAGATGAGGAAACTGAGGCACTCTCATTGATGAGTTACTCCTAGGATCTCCATTTTGAGGAAAGGGTCCCAAGACCAGTCAACTTTCCTTCCTCTGCTGACTCTGCTTCTAAATCTCCAGACATGGCTACCATACCCATGCTCAGTCACCATCCTTCTCCATTCCCTCCAAATTTTCAGCTCCCTTCCTCCATTTGGATGGCAGCTTCTTGAGGACAGGGTCTGTCTTTTTGCTTGTACATATACCCCCAGTCCTTAGCACAGTGCCTGGCATATAGTATAAGCCTAATAAATGCTTGTTGAATGACTGACTTACTGAGGCTCAGAAAGGATACATGACATGCTTGAAGACTTAGAAATGTCCAATCCTAGGCTAAAGTTTAAAAAAAATCACCCACACAGTTACAAGGTTTGGGAGGAATCACTAAATGTTTAGCAGCTTGCAAAAATATCTGAGAGACTGGAAGATATCTTAGTAGAATGCAATGTTAATGGGCACCAATCATGTGATACAGTAACCCAGAGATCTGATGGAGAATTACGCTGGATGATAATTAATTGAACTTCTAGAAATAAGCCTTGTGCTCAGTTCAGGGCGCCATGTTGGAAGAGGAACATTGAAAAGCTGGAGAGTATCTGGAGAAGGATAACCAGTATGGTGAAGGGCCTAACACAGGAGGACCTGCTGAAGGAATTGGGGATATTTCAAAAGCTTGTGGAAGGGAAGGCTAGGGGAAAGGTGGAGGAACCATGATAATTTTCTTTCACTGCTTGAAAATATGCTGGGTATCAGAGGGGAGTGATGGGTGGAAGCTACAGAGAAGCCAATCTAGATTGGTGTCCCTAAAATCTACCTAACAATTAGAGCTATCCCACAGCACAGTGGGCTGTCTCCAGAGCAGATGAACTCTCCCTCACCAGAACAAGCAAAGATCCCACTACCAATTGTCAGGCAGATTATAGAGCAAAGTATCTTCAAGTACAGGTAGCATTATATGGCCACTGAAGGTCCAGTTCTGAAATTCTGGGATTTTGTAGCTCTATGTAGCTATCCAGAGATAAAAGTTAGGATAAATAAGATAGGACAAATATTAGATATTAGATAGGATAAATTAGAAGTATATATCAAAAACACACCATGTTTTAATGAAAGAAATTAATATCCACACATTTGCACTTCTGTACAACTTTGGGGTGAAATATAATTTTAAGCTGTTTACAAATAACATTTAATGCTTCAAATATTACATACTATTGATATTACATTTCTAGCAGAAATAAATATATTGCACTTAAAAAGAAACTCCTTAAATGTTATGTCATAGTGTTATGTTTATAATTTATTTTTTTCATAAAACATTTCCCATGCCCTACCCCCCCATACACACACTTCATTACATGGTGACAGTTCTCACACAATTAATTAAATGACGAATGAACACAGCAAACAGTAGAAGGGGGGTATACATTCTCTTGAACGGGCAGCATCCAGTTTTTACCTTTCTGTGAAAATAAATCTTCCTTTAGATTTCTAAGAATCAGAAGAAAGCTACTTTATTATTCAAGTGTGCCAGAGTGAAATACAACCACGTGTATTTCTTGTCCAGATACTAGATAGAATTCAAAGTTATATCACATACACACACACACACACACACACACACACACACACATACAATGTGTGTTGACTTGGCAACCATCTTTTTGGATAACAGCAACATCTTTCTAAGGAAGGGGTATTAGATGGCAGGGAGGGGAGGGGTAGAGCAGAAAGACACAAAGACCATCATGGTTTACCTGCCCACCAAGTAAATTTTTGGAAGTTTTAGACTTTGAGCATGCTGAAGAAAGACATAGACCTATTTCCTAAGTAATGTAGGATAGCAGGAATAACTTGTTTTGATGACTCTGTAAACTTTCTATGTCTGCCATATTGCTAATGGATTTTCTTATCTCCTTCAGTTTTCTTGGGCTTTGTTTTTTGTACCCTACTAAAGTACACACAAAATCCTTGTTTTTCAAAAGAAAATAAAGAAAATATCTATTTGGGGTTGATTTTCTCCAGGGAATTCCACTTGAACCATCATGACAGTGATATCTGAAATGATTCCAGGGGCTAAGTCTGTGAGTTAAATAACCTGATATCCAGAACATTTCTCCAAACGGCTAAACAAATGGCATGTCTGTATTTGACCTCCAAGAAGGAACTCTGATTTCTCTGGCATCTGGACCACAAGCAGTCAGGGCTGAGAAGGAAGTTATTGAGACCTCCTCAGAAGGTCTTGTAGCCCCTATGGTATAATCCTTTACATAGTCACTTCAGTACCACAATGATTTATCTCATGGATGCTTTTCAAATGTCCTATCCAATGACCTCCTACTAGGGAGGCTGGCAGGCCACCCAGATAGCCAACACTCTCTCCTCTCTCATCTCCCTGTTCAGGATCCAATAAGCTGGTCATGTCAGGGTGGAAGCTAAAAAATTTCCAAATAACCATGTCTGGGAGCTGTCAACCTGAGCTCACTCATTGAACTCTCTCTCTCTCTCTCTCTCTCTCTCTCTCTCTCTCTCTCTCTCTCTCTCTCTCTCTCTCTCTCTCCCTTTCTCTCTCTTTCTTTTTCTGTCTCTCTTTCTCTCTCTTATGTCTCTATCTCCTCCTCTAACTGTCTCTCTTATCTTCCCCTCGCCCTCTCTCTTGGCTTTAAACAAACACTAAAATCAAAATGGTATTAGAGGTTTCAGCAATAAAGATATAAAGGTTATTCATTAGCATCTCTCTAATTTAGGATTTGTCTGAAGTTTGCCATTGGACTGACTACGGGGGAAAAAATTTGCCAAGCAAACTAATAGGATAAAGAATATGATAAAGGGAGCCTTCAAAACTATTTAAAAGAAGATATTATAGACAAATATTTTGAGAATCATCAGGCCAATAAAAAAATGTGGTGATTATACCTGATTTTTACCAAGTCATGAAAGTGTGTCTCACAAATCTATTAGGTACTACTATAGGGGGTAGGGAGTGGTAGAGCGAGTGAGGCAGCTAGAGCATTGACCTTGAGGTTAGAAGACTTACTTTGAGTCCCACATCTAGCAGGACCTTGGACAACACATGTGAGTCTAAGTTTCCTCATCAGTACAGTTGATAGTAATATCTCTCTCTAGTACCTCTCTCACAGGACTGTGAAGCTCCAATGAGATAGTGTATATAAAAATGCTCTGTAAACCTTACAAACTAAACAGATGTAAATTAGGTGCATGACTTTGGACAAATCATTAGTCATTTGCCCTCTCTAAATCACAGCTCCCTCTTCTGAGGGAAGGGGATATAGTGATACTTGCATTATTTCAAGTTCCTTGTGGGAAGAGTGATAAATAAATATTGGCTATTATTGGACACAAATTAGCTACTCATTGGTGTTAGCATGTGTATTACAATTCATCAATTTAATAAGCATAAATGAAGTACCCATTAAGTGCAAAGTTCTGTATTTTTAAAAGAACTGCATTTTAAAAGCAAAAATATGTAGAATTCAGACTTTTTTTTACAGATTCACACTATCATGCCTCTTATTATTTCAAAGTAGTGAGTAGCTCTGGCAATATTTTTCATGCCTACATGGCATGGAAATTTCAGATTATAAATTCCCAGCTTGTTGAGAAAGCCATTTGGCACCCCTAAAGGAGAAGGGTTTCCATCTGAGAGCCAGTTTTCCAGGAGAGATTGGCTACTGACAGGCTGAATTCCCAATCTCATGTTTCCCTTCTCCCAGTTTAAGCAATATTAAAAAACTTTTTAAAAGACAGATTTAAAACCTCATTTTTACCAAAGAGTAGGCTTTAATATATTGGTTTCTGATGTATTGGCTTTTGACCTAAACTCATGATTTCAAGACCAATAATTGAAGACATGAGGCAAATAACAATTTCTGTAAAATGGGGCATCAAACCTATCAGTGATACGCTGATGTGGGAAGCACCAAGATATGACTAAGATGACCCTGCCAGTCTCTCTGAACAGAAGGTTTAGGTATGGGTGTTCTATTCAATCAACTCAGGAGTCTAACCATCTAGGAGAGTATTAGTGAAAGTGGAATCTTACTTCGGTCCATTTTTACTTCAAGCAACATTAAAAGAGATATTGGCAATAGACAGAACTATGAGATAACACATTCATCCATACTTGATGGAGATTTACTTTATATGCCAACGAAAAATGCTCTCAAAATGAGTTAATGCTTTGTAAAGTGTGTCTTGTTTGAAAGTAATTAAAATTTCCCAGGGACTTCATGAGGGCAGAGGCTCCTCAAGTGGCTTATTTGAACAATAGATTTTTTCAACAACTAATTTTTGGAACATATCGGATAAATTCACATGAGAAATTCCACCATGGTCTTGTTATCATGCAGACAGATTATAAGACATGGCACCAGGAATGCAGAGCTGGTCTTTAAGTTTGAAAACTTGGGTTCAAATCCCACCTCAGACACACTCTAGCTATGGCATGTTGGACAAATCAATGCTGTCCTCCAGATTTCATCTGTGAAATGGAGGAGCTGGTCTAGGTAACCTCTGAAGTGCCTTTGATACTAAATCTAGGAGCTTATCACCTATTCTTATGGGCTGGGGGAGATCCAGGGAAGCATTCAAATTTGGAGAGCACCAAGTTGATGAAACAGTGGGCACTGAGGCAATGAATATTTTTCACCACCCCAGAAATATGCTTGGTTACAACATTAGAGTAATTGATATTTATGTCACGTAGATTAGATAACTCCTTTGCATGCAAGAATGCAGCAGAATGAGATTGCATATCACACACACGCCCCAAAACAATAACAAGAGAAGATGCTTGTTAGTTGACATAAATGCAGGTATTAATTAGAATGGTTTGTCCTATAGCTGGAGCCCAAGACATTAACAAAGGCAGTATGATTAAGTCATGGATGTTCATGTTATAAGTCACTCAGGAGTATTAGATGGGTTAGCCTACTATAATGTTGTATAAACACCACAAGAATGGATGAGAAACAGCATCAAGTTGGGGTGAAGAACCAGAGTTGTAGCCAAAAAGATCAAGGGTCACCTGAGACATATCTGCTGGGCAAGGATGACCCAAGACAAGTCATTTAAGGTATAGATTTCTTTATTCCCAGGTAAGGGAATTCCTTATACCAATAAAATCACAGCTCAGTCCCCTATTCTTATGCCAAGCAAAGATACAGGTAGCAAGGATGGAGACCGAGTTCCTTGATTTGCCAGTTACTTCCTTGATTATTTGGATGTCACTCTTTCAGATGAGGAGGCCTTAACCAACAAATGATGCATTTATTGTATTCTGTTTTCTTCAAGATAGGAGCAGATAAAGGGAGGGGAAGATAGAGCAAAATGAACCACAATCCAATGAAGATATCATCAACCTATTTAGAAACCTACAATGAGTTGCAGGTATGAATTAAACTATGGCTGTTTGTCACTCAGACATCTCACCCAAAGGTGAATGTCAATCATTAAAAGGTGCTAACTGACCTTGGTATTGGGTAACATCTGCTTTATTCAGGAGCTGACCTTCAGGAGACGAGAATTTTGCCCAGTGTGACTTCAAACTTGGGCATTGGTGGCAGGGCTATCCTTCCAAATCAGGTTCAATGTCTGTAATGACAAGTGAAGCAAATCCTCCAATACTGCCTGAGACTGTTTTAAAGTGCTCACTAATGAATCTATATGCAGGATTTCTTTTTCTTTTTTAAAGAATACCACTCCTGAAAAAAAACCTTCTGTTTCAGAGTGTGATATTTACAGTCTCTTACTTGGATTTAGAGAAGCATTTTTCCTACACACACAAAATACAAGAAGTTGAGAGAGAAGGAGAAGAATTGACTCGGGGTGGGGGGAGAGGAAAGAACAAGTCAAGATGGATGGGAGCTAGGTTTGTACAGTTCTGGCCTATCAGTATTACAGAAGGATACTGGGAAGTAGCTACTGCCTAGTCATGAACAGAAAAGACACCCTTCTTTTGGGGGTTGCTTTCTCAGCAAACTAATGCTAAGATAAACTAAACATGCTCAAGCTACCACATTACAAATATTTCAGTAATGACTCCTGTTATTTACAGGGAGAGATGGTGTTATATGACTATAGCCTATAGTATTGCCTCTTGTGAAATTCTTTGAACCTGTGAAAAAACAGAAAGAAATTCTATCCACATTGGATTTGTCATGACTGCATCCACAGAGCATCTTATACACTGCTAAAGTATGATGCACTAAACTTTCTCTGAATGTTCCAGATGGGCATTCTACCAAGACAAAAATGAGTCCTTCTACAGATGACTGCTAGCCCACAGTGAATGCGTTGTGTTAGCAATTGATGTGATTATGGGTCCATCTCTCCTCTTAAATGGTTCCGTGTCTCATGGAGAGTGTCCCAACCAACACCACATCCCCACCCTCTTATCTTCATACAAAGTTTGCCTAGTCTACATCCAGGTTGCCCTGTGCTTGGGCCAGTCATACAAAAGGTGTCATCACTGTAGAGGAATGGCGCAGTCCCTGGATGGCAGCATAAGGCCCCTGTTGAAAGTAGTGATGGTATCTGGGCATGTGGAAGGAAGGGAACGTGGGCCCACTCCCTGGCATGGAGGTAGCAATGGCAGATGGGGTAAGAGGCATCCCTAGGCGGCTGTATGGGGGCAAAGACCCCTGGATGGGGTGAGGAATGGATGTGGCAATGGAGGCAGTGCTGGTTCCCAGAGCAGTCAGAGACTGGGGGTGCTGGAATCCGGGAAAACTGGATGAAGAGGATACCCAGGAGCTGAGTGACAAATTGTCCGATGCAGTAAAAGCAGATCCTGTGAACAGAAAACAAGGTGATTAATTTCAATATGTAAATCAAGGACTGGATAGCTATCACAATGACTTTAAACAACGTTACTATTAAGTATATTTTAAGGGACTCACAAATAATGAAGTATGGCTGAAGCTGGTTAGTGAGTATTACAGAGGAGGTGCTTAGACACAGCTCCAGGCTGAGATGAATTCATGTTTTTGGGGACAGGGGCACATTTTTTCGGTCTGAGAAATGTAACCAATTCAACAAATATTTATTGTATGCCTCCTTTAGGCCAGGGAATGGCTATATAAAGACAAAAACAAAACAGTCCAAGGGCTTAAGGAGTTTATGTTCTACTGTGGGGAGGGCAGGGTATGCATGTGTACAATAGGAAATTGCAAAGCATATACACAATCATTTTACTGATTAAATAGACAAATGTATCTCAGGTGGAAGGCCATTGTACTTTCAGAGAACAACTGAGTCATGGTGGAACTCTAAGCATTGATTGGTCCTCATCTTTGGCCAATATCGCCATGATTAAATCTAAGAATTTAATTTGACCAGTCTGGTACTAATGACTACAAGTTTCACCTCAGCCAAGTAGCCCACTGGCCAGAGTCACAGAGATTCTCTAAAGTTGTATGAATGGACCCCTCTGAGTCAATAGTGTGTAGAGTTATAAATTGTAATGTTGGGAGGAAACTCACAGGCCATCTAGCCAATCTAACTTCCTCATTTAAAGAAGAGTAAACTGAGGTCCAGAGAGTTGGATTGCCTTGCCCAGAGTCATTCAAGTAGGGAGTGGTGGTAAAATGAGATTCTCTTGAACATCATCTTTTCATAACTCAACTTTGAAGGCCTCTACAAAATTAATTGGCTTAAAGTGCCATGGTTGTCATCTGGAAGCAATGTAAATAGAAGTTTTATGTCCTGAACAAAGGAGATTATAGTCTCAGCATGCCTTGCTTTGACCAGACCACAACTGGAGCACTGTGTTTACTTCTTTTAGGTAAGGATGTTGGCAAATAGTAATGTGCCCAAAATGGGGTGACGTGAAGTGTTTAGAACATACATACATACATTAGAATAATTCTGACACAGGTGGGCCATGTGATCTTGGGCAAGTCACTCCCAGGCAGCTCCCTGAGACAATCAATTACAAGTGAATTATTGATCTGTTTTAGTGGAGGGAGTTCTCTATCTTGATAAAACAAAACAAAAATGGGGTGTACAGTGAAAGCGAGGGATATGATGGCTCCTGTGGTATCGTGGATAGAGACCTAGCTCCAGAGTAGCAAGACCTGGGTTCAAATCCCAACCATGACCGTTTCTATCTCTGTGACCCTAGGCAAGTCATTTTACTCTCTAAGACTCAGTTTTCTTCTATACTAAAGAGGCCCATTCTGACTCCAAATATATTCTGCTATGGCGCTGTCATTTGAAAAAGCATTTTCTCTTTTCTGGATAACTTCAAGAAGGGGACAGAGTTAAAAACACTGGACAAAATTATAGGAAGGCGGATCTGGTTTCATATGGAGAGGAATTTCCTAACAATTAGAGCCATTCACAAATGCTTTCTTTCAGTAGTGAGTTACTCATTACTGGAAATGATCAAAATGAAAAAAAAATGCGGGGGCGGAGCCAAGATGGCAGAGTAGAAAGACACACATTTGGTAGCTCCGAACCCACGGCCCATGGATTTCCTCTAAAAACAATTCCCAACAAATTCTGGAACAGTGGAAGCCGCACAGCAACACAGTGAAGGAGATTTCCGTTCCAGAGAGCCCTGAAAAACTGACCCCAGATGTCCATCGTGCCCCGGACTGGAGCGGAGCCCTCCCCTGCCCTGCTGTTCGGCACAGAGAGGAGCGAGCAGATCTGAGAAGGCATCAGGGATAGAATCTCCGGTGGCCGTGAAGGTCCCTCCACCCACGGACTCACAGGTCAGTGAGAGAGACGGGCTGAGAGGGCAGCGGGGTGTCTCCAGGACTCAGGCCCCCTGGGGAGGCAGCTGTAGAGGCAGCAGCAGAGACATCGGGAAGCCAGAGGCTCCCAGAGCAGGCAAGAGCTCAGCAGCAGCTCCATTACAGAAGGTCTCTACATAAACCCCCTGAGGGAACTGAGCCTAGGAGGCAGCCCTGCCCCCACCTGAGCATCAGCAGATAAGCTCCCATTGAATAGCAGCCAAGCCTGCCGCTGAAAGCCCTGAGGCTGGGGAGCAGCATTTGAATCTCAGACCCCAAGCACTAGCTGGGCAGACCTAGACCAGGGGTGGAGAGGACTCTCAGAAGTCAAGTAACTGGCTGGGAAAATGCTCAGAAAAGGGAAAAAAACTAAGACCATAGAAGGTTATTTTCTTGGTGAACAAATGATTCCAAACTTCCTCTCTGAGAGGAAGAACAATGCTTACCAT
>JAQQSK010016593.1:0-10387 GCA_028658325.1 Potorous gilbertii | reverse complement strand
AAGTATATGACCATCTTCCAGGTGAAGGATCAGCCTATTAAGGAGGACTCTAGCAAAAACTTTGCCAGCAATGACTAAGAGAGAGATCCTCCTGTGATTGTTGCAGGACAATCTATTCCCTTTACTCTTATAGAGATGGACAATGGAGGCATCCTTGAACTCCTGCGGGATAACCTCCTCTTGTCATATAACCTGGAAAATTTTCAGTCAGCTTTTGTATGAGCAATGGTCCCCCTACCTTGTAAATCTCAGCTGGAATGTAATCAGCCCCAGGTGCTTTGCCACATGAAAGGAGCCTAATGACCCTCAAAACCTCTTCTTCAGTTGGAAGTTCAGCTAAGGAGGGATTAACTTCAATCTGAGGTAAATGGTCAATGGCCTCAGCATTGATTGTGTTCCACCCTTCTCTCTAGGGTCATATCCTTATCATTAATCACTGTGGCAAATGGTCAATGGCCTCAGCATTGATTGTGTTCCACCGTTCTCTCTAGGGTCATATCCTTATCATTAATCACTGTGGCTCCATCAGCACTAAGTAGTTGTGATGCACCATAAGTTTTTGGTCCATAAATAGCTTTCAAGGAATCCTAAAAGCACTTTGGATTGTTACTATCAGCATAGAACTGAATTTCATCTGCCTTCTTACTGAGCCAGGAATCCTGCATCTCTCTAAGCTTTGCTTGTACTTTGCTTTTGATGGAATTAAATGCTGCCTTCTTAGACATGGATGAATTGCCCTGCTGGTAAATC
Source organism: Potorous gilbertii (assembly GCA_028658325.1). NCBI lineage: Eukaryota > Metazoa > Chordata > Mammalia > Diprotodontia > Potoroidae > Potorous > Potorous gilbertii. The sequence goes on along the minus strand of JAQQSK010016593.1, from coordinate 9,637 downwards.
CTGTGGAGTTCTCATTATTCGTTTAGCAGCTTCTGAATTTCCCCGTCATTTTCATCAAACCAATGCTGGTGTTTGTGAGTATTCTGACCCAGATGAACAAATGCAGTGCTGTACACCAAATCTCTGAAAGATGATGGTGGCATGGAGTTTTCCTGCGAGTGGCAATCGCATTGTCACAAGTCTGTCATTCATTCCTTTTGGCAGGCATGCCAGCTTGCTGATTAGATTAGTTTTGATTGCAAAACCCATGCCAGCTTCACAGCCCTCCCCTTCACTGTGCCCACTCCAGAAAAAGGTGTATCCAGCTCCAACTTCAGTAAGCTGGCCTTCATTTGCAAACCTTGTTTCGCTCAGGGCAGCTATTTGGATGTGATACCTGTTGAGTTCTCTTGCAACAGGAGCAGTTTGTCTTTCAGGTCTACTGGATTTTGTATTGTCTGTTAGTGTGCACACATTCCATGTGCCAATGATGAGTGGAATCATCTTTGCAGATGTTCTCATATATTTTGTACATTTTTTTTGTGCTTCAACCACATAGTGGGATTCCCTGCCTGCTGTGGTAATCAAGCCAGGGTTGTGTAACCAGACAATGTTTAGGGCACCTTTTCCAGCCCCCGTCCTCACATCAGGAGGTGAGCAGAGCGATCCTTAAAAGGCTGCTCAGACACCCAGGGGGCTCCTGAATCCCACTGCTGCTTCCAGTGAGAAACGACGCTATGGCCTGGGCTGCCTGTGTGCAGGGTTGTGACTACAGCTCCCAGTGTATCCACACCTGCTGTTTCATCACTTGCCTGTCGCCACAAGACTTTGAGGCATGATAATGATGTAATAATGAGGTAATGTCTTTTGATTTGTGTGTAAGTTGATTTAAGTGAGGCCAAGTAGCACAAAGTTGTTAGCCTCACTCTCTCCTCCAGAATCCAGTGGCAGGACAGAGTCAAGACAGCTGGTGAAGGCTCAGGATGCAGCGGATGACCTTGGCATCTTCAGTGTCTAACCAAACTCTAAGAGTTCCACATCACCTGCTTCATCTGCCTTCATGGCTGTTGGAACAAATTGTTCTCATCCATCCATTTCACCAGAGGAAGTCTTCACATGCTTGGGGTAGACACTCCCCTAAACTCACCAATGGATTTAAGAACCCTTGGCTACCGTCAACCTGGTTTGGCCCATCTACCAAAATGGTTTAGTGGTGTGTGGCTGCTGCACATGCTGCAGCTTCTTGGAGCCACAGGTGAGTATTAGGTGGAACAGGTGGACATCAAAGGTGGAAAAAGTCCCGAAAAGGGTTCAGTAGCCATCACACCGAAGGTAATGGTCCTCCCTGAGCATACCCTACACCCTAGAATCCAGAACAATAAGTAGGGTTAGGTAAAAAGAGCTTTTGCCACAGGCACCAAAATGTTATGGTTTCACACATTTAGAAAAATAATTTTGAGGTACCATGCAATTTTAAAATTTGTTACATTTATATGTTGTCAACACCTACTCCTTCAGCAAAAAGAAACAACTGGACTTGGCATCTAGTTAATTAGAATAACTGGTTAAAATAGGAACCTACCAGGTACCTGCACTATTAATGATAACCTTCCATGAGTCTCTGTGATAGTTAATTTTACCTCTGCCCCTCAACTGTATTTATCTTATATAATATATAGTATTATATTTACATCATGGATTATAATGTTGACTTGAGAGCAAATTTTCTGTATTCTGCCCCAGCTATCAAAATTGCTATTGCTATTTATATTTATTTATTTATAATTTATAAATATAATTTATATTTTATATTTATAATATATTATATATAATATATTATAATTTATAAATATAAATATAATTTATATTTATATTTAAACAACTTAAAATAATCATCTATGAGACTACCGTGAGATAAAACTAATTCTTTAATTTTTACCTGTTTCCCTATCTAAATAATTTGTTCTGGGAAGTCTCTTCATTTTTTAAAAAAATCACTTTTGGTATTAGATTTCAAGTGGATTAGGAAATTGATGCGTTTTTGTGACATATAGAATCTTTTTTACTTCAAATAAAAAGTATGCTTTAGGGACTCTTGTGGTTACTCAATACCCTCAGTAGAAAATTACCATTGTCTTCAGGTACTCATAATAAAGAGACAAGGGAGCTCCTTTTTACTGAGCGAGGTCCCAAAACAGCAGAATCTCATGAACCGCACAATGTATAAGACTCCTGAAAACTCTGAGACATCTAAGCTCTGACTTTGTAGCCCTTCGTTATTTTTCCCACATTGTCTGACAATTTTAGAGAATCATTTTTGTAAATCATGGCCCAGGCCTCCTCATCAGTGTCTGTATTACCAGACAACATAGAAATCCAGTAACAAAACCATTTAAGTGAAACAAACAGTCTAAATAAGAAGCAATCAAGTAGTCTAATATTTTTCTGTTCCTGTACTCAAATGCATGAATGAGTACAACCTTCTGCCTCTTTGAAGATGATGGATGGGATGGAAATCTGCCAAGGAAAACTTATAAGGAGGTGAAAAAACCGGTATGTGGGTGAATAGTGTGAAAAAAACTATAAAATTATTCTACCATCTTCTCTCAATGTGCTCTTAGTAGACAGAATTAGAATCAACTATAGCCCCTTTGAACTAGATACCCCTCAACTCTAGTCCTGGGATAACACCTTCCTCTACATGAAGTCAATTTCCTGGATTCCCAACCTTTAGATAAAACTGTAGCACCAGCACCTCCTGCTCAGTGCATTATTATCTCATCACATCTGGTTGCTCCTGGAAATCCACTCGCCTCCTTCATTTCCTCATTCTCCTCACCCAGTGCTGGGAGTCCTTTCCATACCTAGTCTCCCTGCTGTTTCTCTCACAAGACACTCTGTCTCTTGACTGGGTATTCTCTCTATTCTCCCTTCTCATCCCTGCCTTCTGGCTTTTGCGGCTCCTTTCAAGTTTGAGTTAAAATTTCATCTGCTACAGGAAGCCTTTCTCAATGCCTCTGAATTCCAGTGGATTATTTCCTACTTCTCCTGTATCTACCTTGTTGGTACATAGCTATTTGCACATTGTCTCCTCATTAGATTATGAACTCTAGTAGGGCAGGGGATGCCTGCCTTTCTTTGCATCTCCAGCACTTAAGCGCAATGCCAAACACATACTAAGTATATGATTACCTGATTGAAGTCTAAAGGAAAGAAAGTGGGGGTGGGGGTGGGGATGGAAGGAATAGGGCAAACTGTTTTAAAGTTTATTCATTTCTCTCCTGACTGCACTATTCCAGGATGTCTCTAACTTATCCACCAATTTGAGGACTTTCTCTATCCACCAACATGACTACACTTACTTGATTTCATCTTAAAATATTTTTTTTCATAAACCAGGTTTTTATTCTTGTTTGTGTTAAAATATTCAAGTGGTAGATATTTACTTCCACATAGAATATGGCAGAATCACAGTAATAGTCATTTGTTAGATTAATAAATCCAATGGTGAAATGTTTTAAAATTAGTTATATTTGTGCTTTCATAATTTTTCTCAATATGATCACAAAATAGACTTTATTTCAGTCATTAGAGGGTATGGCACTATATACTTTTTTAAAAAATTAATTTATTTGTTTTCAGTTTTCAAGAATCATTTCATAAGGTTTAAATTTTCTCCTCTTCCCTCCCCATCCTTCCCTGAGACAGTATGCAATCTTATATGAGTTCTACACTTAAGATTCTTATTAAACACATTTTCACATCAGTCATGTTGCATAGAAGAATTAAAACGAATAGGAGAAGCCATGAGAAAACAACAAAACAAAACATAACACAGGAGAAAATAGTTTGCTTCATTCTGCATTCTGATTTCGTAGCTCTTTCTCTGGATGTGGATGGCATTTTGCATCCAGTCCTTTGGGAATGTTTTAGGTCCTTGCATTGCTGTGAAGGGCTAAGTCTATCAGAAACAGTCCTCTCGCCCTGCTACTGTAACTGTGTATAATGTTCTTCTGGTTTTGCTCATTTCATTCAGCACAGTTCATAGGAGTCTTCCCAGGTTTTTCTGAAGTCTGCCTCTTTTCTTATTTGTCATTTCTTCTAACATAGTAGTATTCCATTACATTCATATACTGCAACTTGTTCAGTCATTCCCCAATGGATGGACATTCCTTCTATTTCCAGTTCTTGGCCACCACAAAAAGAGCTGCTAAAAATATTTTTGTACTTATGGGACCTTTTTCCATTTTTATGATCTCTTTGGGATACAGTCCTAGAAGCTATATTGCTGGGTCAAAGAGTATGCACATTTCTGTAGCCCTTTGGGTATAGTTCCAAATTGCTCTCCAGAATGGTTGGATCAGTTCACAGTCCCATCAACAATAAATTAGGGTTCCAGTTCTCCCACATCTTCTCCATTGATCGTCTTCCTGTTTTGTCCTGTTAGCCAATCTGAGAGGTATGATGTGGTACCTCAGAGTTACTTTGATTTGCATCTCTCTAATCCATAGTGATTTAGAGCATTTTTCCATATGACTGTAGATAGCTTTAATTTATTCCTCTGAAAACATGTTAAAATATTTTAAAGAAAGCATGTGCGCGTTGCTTTTTTTAGCTTCTGATCTGTCTCCAGAGAAAAGAACAAGACGAATCTCGTCAGCAACTGACAGGATTTCTGGTCATTATCTATATCCCTAATAAGCAAACCCAATGAGCTAACTTTAATTTCAAAGGCAACCTTTTACTGCTGAGGCCGCATAAGAACAAGAGTGTTTTAAATACAAGTAATTGTCCAAATATTTTTTAAAGTAGAACTTAAAGATTTTCAATGGAACATTTACGATTTGAGAAATCAAGATATGGAATACTCATTTATCGATGAATAAACTTATGAAATCTTTCTTTAAAATTCCTGATTGCTTTTCAGACAAATTGTGCTTTCTCTTTCATCAGATTTTCTTGTATCATACTTACCTGTGTACACAGGTAGATGGCATACAAGATGGAGCTCTGGCCTTGAATTCAGGAAGATCTGAAATTAAATTTTGCCTCAGACTCTGAGTAGACTTGCTAGTATGACCCTGGGTAAGTCATTTAACTGCATCCTTAGTTTCTTTCTCTGTAAAAATAGCAATTACCTGACAGGGTTGTTTGGATCAAATGAATTAACAAATATTAAGTGTGTGTAAACCTTAAAGCACTATATAAGTGCTAGCAGTGCAGGCATTGGTGTGTGTGTGTGTGTGTGTGTGTGTGTGTGTGTGTGTGTGTGTGTAGTATATAACAGATACATAATACATTTTTTAAAAATTGAATTATAGAAGAAAAGAGTTATTGAAGATCCACCCAGTGAGAAAGTTACTTTGTGCTTCAATAGGAAGACTGAATAGTACAGTTGATGTGAAGGAAAAAACCACTGAATTGTGAAGTCAGAAAACCTTAAAAGCCTTAAAGTCTTAGCTCCACCCTTAACTAAATTTGGTGTCTTCAGTCAATTTATTTTATTTCTCTAAGCCTGAGTTTTCTGTCTGTGAAATGAAGATACAATTTATCTTACAGGGATATTGTGAGAATAAAATGAGCTAATATATGACAAAGCTATGAAGAGGGAAACAAATATAAGGTAGGATTAATAAGGGCTCAATTATTAGTTGACTCACTCATTACAATAATTTTGCTGTTTCCATGTCTCAAACCTTTTCCTTTCCAAGGAGAAAATGAAACTTTACAAGCATCTGTGTCAGGCCAGAGGGTTAAGTATTGTAGCCTCAGGTTCCCTTGTGTATCCCAATTAACATAACGAAAGCTATAGAGATAACAATGCAGCGATCTATACAATGGGGTGCTGAGGAGAACCTCTCAAATTAATTACAACCTTACTTAGGATCTAACATTTGCCCTTTGTGCAAACAACTATAGAAAATAACTATCACTACCATATTGTCATGCTTACCCAACACTTTCTTGGTCCTTTATTACTTAAAACTATTACTTAGAATAGGGTAGGTTAATTCATAAAGAAGTGAAAGTTACTGACACAACTCAGAACCTATAGGTAACAAGAGTTGGAAATAGGTTTCCTGTGGTACTAGTGGTACTAGTCTTTCTTTCCCAAAGAGTGAAAAGCATGAGTCAACACCAGATCATAAGATCTCTTCTTTTGACCAGCCCTACAAAACAAAACCAAGGCCCAAAACTTTAGTCATTTGTAATGTCTTTCTCTGCCTCTTTCCTCCCCAACTCTCCAAATCATCTAGGAAACACTAACCTACAAGGATCAGGCTGATAGAGAATCCCCAAATAGCAAGGACCACAGACCCCTCTAAGGGGTAGAGGGACAACACACCTAGGAACAAAGAGACTAAGATCACAAGGAGGAGTTAAAAATAGATAAATACCTAAGGTACTAAAAGGAAAAAATAAAAACAACTGGCCTTTGCTCTCTTATTTGTTTAGAATTTTTGAACAACCCCATGGTTTTGCCAATTTTAAATTTGAATCAATGACAAACACTCATTAAACACCAACTATTTGTAAAGTATTATTATGAGTCCTGGAGATACAATAATTTTTTAAAATGTTCCCGTTTTCAAGGATGAGGATGGGGGGCACAAAATATGTCATGTATAAAAAAAATCAGGAGAATATTATTGTGATAAAATAGATGTATATACAAATATAGGAACACTGACATAATTAGCAATTTGGGATTTTTATGCCTTTTAATTTTTGTTCATATAAATGATTCAGTTTAGTGTGTGTTCTTTACAGTTCATGTTGTAGTATTTCTAAACACCAGACTTGATTTCTCTAAGAAACTTTGTTTTCAGTTTTCTACAATCGCTTCCATATTTCTTAGATATTTTCCCCTCCCTGAGACAGCCTGCAATCTTATATAGGTTCTACACGCATGTTGTTTTTAAATACATTTTTACCTTAGTCATGTTGCATAGAAGAATTAAAATGAATGGGAGAAACCATAAAACAAAACATAACACAAGAGAAAATGGTCAGCTTCATTCTGCAATCCAATTCCATAGTTCTTTCTCCAGATGTGGAAGGCATTTTGGGAATTTTTTTAGGTGATTTCTCTAGGAAACTTTCAAAACAAATATAAAAATATTTTAATATTTCCTTACCTAGTTCTCCCATAATCTAATACTGAAAGAAAAGTCTTTGTCTCATTCATACTCATCTAATTTTTCAGTTGAGCCTGGCATATAAAGCCTTTTCTATAGCACAGTAGATACAGCATTGGGCCTAGAATCAGGAAGATGATAGTTCAGATCCAGCCAGTCTCAGACACTTATTAGCTCTGTAACTTTGGGCAAGTTATTTGACTTCTACCTGCCTCAGTTTCTTCAATAGTGAAATGGAAACAATAATAGCACCTACCTCTCAGGGCTGTTGCGAAAATCAGATGAGATTATATTTGTAAAGCACTATGTAAATGCTTCCTTTTCATTGTTTATTCACAGCTTGGAATCACACTATCGTGACTTGGTTACACCATAACTAAGCACTATAACAAAGGTTGATGACTCTTGAGAAGGGAAATAAATAGGAGAAGCAGATGGAATTCAAGGAGCAATGATCTTTTGTTTCCCATATGAAAAACCATTGTATTAAAGCAGGAAACAGGAAATATATAAGATACAGTAAATGAAGATATAATTTTTTTCCAGAAATGTTTTCACAATTATGTGAAGAAGTAAAAACCCAAAAGGCCAGATAGAGAATTGCATGATTAATCATGTATTTCACTTAAAAATACCTTCCTAAATGCCTTCTTCTTGTAGAAAATCAAGGTAAATTCTAGCTAAACTCTAAAAATTCTTAAGCATGATAGCTTTGTTTTCATGAAAAAACAGTGCAGTACATACATATGATAGGGATTGGGGGATAATGTGCAGCAGGGAGTAAATACTTCACAAAATGCTATCACCTTTAGTATTCATATTAGCATATATGCTAATACAAAGAAAAATTCTACCATTCAGATAACAGAAATGAAGAGACTTCTGAGGTGATAATTCCTTGGGTTTCTTCATTTCTGTCATCAGAATGTCAGATTCCTTTCTTTGTACTACAGTACACAGTGCTGTTAATATGCACATGAAAGTTGAGAGCATTTAAATTTGATCAAATATTTCTCCAAAAAGCTGTATCCTTTCAACAGCAATAACAAAAATGTTTCATGTTTATTCACAAAATTTGACCTCTACATTTGAGGAAAAATTTCCTTTGACATTGCACATACATACAAAAAAAGGACAAAAATAAATAAGTACACAAAACACTACTTTTTACAGTCTCTTCTGTAATTTTCTGTTTTTCTTTGATGAAGTGTTTCCTACCGTGAAAATAGACTATTTTGGTTTTAAATTAACTTCCCAACCATTTTGGGAGTTTCCTCAATGATGAAATAGAAGTGGTTTTCTTTCATGTTTTAGTTTAATTCTTTTCTTTTTTTTTCTATGTGGTTACAAACTATCTGTAATTTAGGGCTTAAATCAGTCAGGATCTTACATAATCTTAGATCATAAACCACTTTCATCACATCATTCCTTGGCTAAAAACCTTCATTGGTACTTCATCATCCTTAAGTTACAATCCAAATTTCTTAACCTGGCATTTAAAGTAATTTATAATTTACCCCCAATTTTGTCTCCTATTATTACTCCTTTACATAAATTTTTTAGGCATTCTTGTCTGCTTCTTGCTGACTATAGAATTTATTTATATTTTTCTCTGAACTTTTGTCCTGCTCATTCCTTTAACCTGTTGTGTCCTTCCATTTCTTGAACATCTATCCAGATTCTATTTTTTTACATCTAGCTCAAATTTTAACTTCTCCATTAAGTCTTCTGCGTTTAGTCTAAAATACAGTAATGCTTTCTCAGAACTCTCAAAGTATTTATAGTTAAGAACATCTGTAACTGAGGATTCAACCGTTCTCTCCACCAGGGAGGAAAGTCTTATACAAGTATCTAGCCTTGAGCCCCAGGTTACACATCCGTAGCATTAAAACATATCCTTTTTTATATTGTATATTGTAATGCTTTCTTGTGTAACTGGAGACTGACCAATGAACCCAGTTCCTATTAGCATGTGCAGATTCCTCATGTGGAAGTCTTTGGGTGATCTAATTCTAGGAGAGTTGCAGTGATGGAAGAGTTTTGGAGAAAGTTGGAAGCACATGTAGACATTTTGTAATTGGTCCTGATTTGATAACCTTGTGTTGATTTGGAGTCTCTTGATTGGCTGGGGCTGCAGAGCTGGAATTAGGTATGAAGACATTCAAAAGTTCTTGGTTGTCTTCAGCTATTTTTTTCTTTCTCTTTGTATTGGTGGCATCCATCTGCTAAAAGCCAATACTGGAAAGCCAACACATGCTTCTTTGCTTTCAAATTTATTCTTTCATGTTAGATGAAAGAAATTGGAAACTATGCTGGAGATCCTTGAGTTTGGGTGATTAGTGGTGGTCTCTACACAGGAAAACATCCTGGAACTAGACTGATCTGAATTTTCTCAAGTTAGATTATTCTTTTGACCTGGAAATCTCTTATAAATTTACTTTGTCTAGTAACAAGTCTTATTTTGGAAGCTTTTAATCTCTTTAAGACAAAATAGGTATGCCTGTAGCTGTTAAAGATGG
>JAQQSK010016592.1:0-10388 GCA_028658325.1 Potorous gilbertii | reverse complement strand
GAAAAACTGGAACGTAAAGTTTTAGGATCAACTGTTGAGTATTGTTCTTGCTACTAGGAAATAAGAAATACAGGTAATGGGGAATAGAAAGTTATCTAGCCCTACAGGACAAAAGAGAAGATGGGATAAGGGAAGGGAGGGATGATAGAAGAGAGGGCAGATTGGGGATATGGGTAATTAGAATGTCCAGTGTATTGGGGAGGGGGGAGGGGACAAATGGGGAGAAAATTTTGGAACCCAAAATCTTGTGAAAATGAATGTAAAAAGTTAAATAAATTTATTTAAAAAAAAATAAACAGACTAACTCAAATGGCAAAAGAGGCCCAAAAAACCAATGAAGAGAAGTATGTTTAAAGAGCAGAATTAACCAAATGGAAAAGGAAGTTCAAAAGCTCACTGAAGGAAATAGTTCTTTAAAAATTAGAATGGAGGGAGCCAAGATGGCAAAGTAGAAAGACACACAAATGCAGGGTCTCCCCCCACAGCCAATGAAATATCTGTAGAAATGGACTCTCAACAAAATTTGGAGCAGCAGAAGTGGAAAACAACAGAGTGGAGGAGATTTCCAGCCCAGGGTGACCTGAAAAGTCTATGGGAAACGTGGATTGCACCAGACGTGGAGTGGATCGCAAAACCTAGCCTATCCTTGACTACACTACACACAGTTTGCAAACAGCCCTTGGGGGCTGAGTCTCCAGTTCTAGAATCCCCAGTCCCAGGAGCAGCAGGTTCAAAGATCCCTCAATCCACAGGTGCCAAAAGTCAGTGATGTGGTTTTTCCAGCTTGCCATGAAGGCAGAAGGGCCTTTCCATACCTCCAGCAGCAGGCAGCTTCCTCAGAGGGTACATTGCAGGCACAGCAGCCACAAACATTTTTTGGAGCGTAAAAACCCCTGGGGGCATTAAAGAGCTGATTCTTGCCTCCACCCTGTGTGGAGGCCTTGGGCAAGCTAGTCTTTATCTCACACTGAATGGCAGCCCTACCCATCCAGCTTATCTGAAAATCAGCCCCCAGTGCAGACTTGGGAACTGGGGGCCAGGTGGCTGTGGAGAGGTAACTCTAAGATTCTGGGCACAAAATTCCCTCTCTGCATCCAGACCAGGACATGCTTGATTGTACTACATTGGAAGAATTGAGATATTACAGATTCCCAGAGCATACCCTACCCTTGACAAAGGACCCAAAAGTCAAGTAACTGGTTGGGGAAAATGCCCAAAAAACGGGAAAAAAATTAAGACTGTAGAGGTTACTTTCTTGGTGACTAGACATCTTCTCCTATCCTTTCAGATGAGGAAGAACAATGCTTACCATCTGGGAAAGACATAAAAGTCAAAGCTTCTATATCCCAAACATCCAAAATAAATATTCAATGGGCTCAGACCATGGAAGAGCTCAAAAAGGATTTTGAAAATCAAGTAAGAGAAGTGGAGGAAAAATTGGGAAGAGAAATGAGAGAGATAAAAGAAAAGCATGAAAAGTGGGTCAACACCTTGCTAAAGGAGACCAAAAAAAATGCTGAAGAAATTAGCAGCTTTAAAAACAGACTAACTCAAATGGCAAAAGAGGCCCAAAAAACCAATAAGGAGAAGAATACTTTCAAAAGTAGAATTAGCCAAATAGAAAAGGAGGTTCAGAAGCTCACCAAAGAAAATAATTCTTTAAAAATTAGAATGGAGCAGATGGAGGCTAATGACTTTATGACAAACCAAGAAGTCACAAAAAAACCCAAAAGAATGAAAAAATGGAAGATAATGTGAAATATCTCATTGGAAAAACAACTTACCTGGAAAATAGATCCAGGAGAGATAATTTTAAAATTATGGGACTACCTGAAAACCTTGACCAAAAAAAGAGTCTAGATATCATCTTTCATGAAATTATCAAGGAAAACTGCCCTGATTTTCTAGAAACAGGGGGCAAAATAAACATTGAAAGAATGCACCAATCCTTTTCTGAAAGAGATCCTAAAATAGAAACTCCTAGGAACACTGTGACCAAATTCCAGAGTTCCCTGGTCAAGGAGAAAATATTGCAAGCAGCTAGAAAGAAACAATTCCAGTACTGTGGAAATACAATCTGGATAACACAAGATCTAGCAACTTCTACATTAAGGGATTGAAGGGCATGGAATATGTTATTCCAGAAGTCAAAGAAACTAGGATTAAAACCAAGAATCATCTACCCAGCAAAACTGAGTATAACACTTCAAGGGAAAAATGGTCTTTCAATGAAATAGAGGACTTTCAAGCATTGTTGATGAAAAGACCAGAACTGAAAAGAAAATCTGACTTTCAAACACATGAATGAAGAGAAGCATGAAAAATTAAAGAGCAAAGAGAAGTCATAAGAGACTTACTAAAGTTGAACTGTTTACATTCCTACATGGAAAGACAATATTTGTAACTCTTGAAACTTTTTTCAGGATCTTTCAGTATCTGGGTAGTTGGTGGGATTACAACACACACACACACAGAGAGAGAGAGAGAAAGAGAAAGAGAGAGAGAGAGAGAGAGAGAGAGAGAGAGAGAGAGAGAGAGAACAGGGTGAATTGAATGGGATTATATCTTAAAATAATGAAATTAAGCAGTGAGAGAAAAATATATCAGAAGGAGAAAGGGATAAATGGAATGGGGCAAATTATCTCTCATAGAAGAGGCAGGCACTTTTCATTGGAGGGAAAAAGTGGGGAGGTGAGAGAAAAAACATGAAGCTTACTCTCGTCACATTTAACTAACGGAAGGAATAAAACGCACACTCATTTTGGTATGAAAACCTATCTTACAATACAGGATAGTGAGGGAGAAGGGGATAAGCAGGGTGGGTGTGGATAATGAAAAGGAGGGCAGTGGGAAGAGGGAGCAATCTTGGGGAGGGACAGGATCAAAAGAGAGAATAGAAGAAACAGGGGGCAGGATAGGATGGAAGGAAATATAGTTATCTCACACAACACGACTAATATGGAAGTCATTTGCAAAACTACACAAATATTCCATATATTGAATTGCTTGCCTTCCCAAAGGGAGTGCATGGGGAGGGAGGGATGAAGATAAGCTGGAACTCAACGTTTTAAGAACAACTGCTGAGTATTGTTCTTGCAACTAGGAAATAAGAAATACAGGTAATGGGGTAAGGGAAGGAGGAATGCTAGAAGGGAGGACAGATTAGTGATAGGGGTAATTAGAATGCTCAGCATTTTGGGGTGGGGGGAGAAACGGGGAGAAAATTTGGAACCCAAAATTTTGTGGAAATGAATGTTGAGAACTTAAATAAATAAATTTAAATATAAAAAAATTAGAATGGGGCAAATGGAAGCTAATGACTTTATGAGAAACCAAGAAATTATTAAACAAAACCAAAAGAATGAAAAAGTATATGAAAATGTGAAATATCTCATTGGAAAAACAACTGACCTGGAAAATAGATCCAGGAGAGACAATTTAAAAGTTATGGGACTACTTGAAAGCCATGATCAAAAAAATGAGCTCAGATATCATTTTTCATGAAATTATCAAGGAAAATTACCCTGACATTCTGGAACTAGAGGGTAAAATAAATAAAGAATTCACTTCCTGAAAGAGCTCTGAAAAGAAAAAAAGAAAACTTCCTAGGAATATTGTAGCCAAATCCCAGGTTTGCCAGGTCAAGGAGAAAATATTGCAAGCAGCCAGAAAGACACAATTCGAGTCTTGTGTAAATGCAATCAGAATAACACAGGATTTGGCAGCTTCTACATTAAGGGATCAAAAGATTTGGAATATGATATTCCAGAAGTCAAAGGAACTGGCACTAAAACCAAAATCACTTACCCAGTAAAACTGAGTATAATATTTCAAAGGAAAAAATAGTAATTCAATGAAATAGAGGACTTTCAAGCATTCTTGATGAAAAGATTAGAGCTAAATAGCAAATTTGACTTTCAAACATAAGAATCAAGAGAAGCATGAAAAGGTAAACAGGAAAGGGAAATCATAATGGACTCACTAAACTGAACTGTTTCCATTCCTACGTGGGAAAGATAATATTTGTAACTCTTGAAAGTTTTCTTAGTATCTGGGTAGTTGGAGGGAATATATACATATATATATATATATATATAGAGAGAGAGAGAGAGAGAGAGGGCACAAGGTGAGTTGAATAGGAAGGGATGATATCTAAATAAATAAAATTAAGGGGTGAGGTAGGAATATATTGGGAGGAGAAAGGGAGAAATGGAATGGGGCAAATCATCTCTCATAAAAGAGGCAAGAAAAAGCTTTTTCAATGCAGGCGGATAAGGAGAGATAAGAGGGAAAAAGTGATGCTTACTCTCATCACATCTGGCTTAAGGAGGGAGTGACATGGACACTCAATTTGGTATGAAAATCTATCTTACACTACAGAAAATTAGGGGAGAAGTAGGATGTGAGGGGTTGATATAAATGAGGGCAAAGGAGAGGAGGGGGGTAATTAGAAGTAAACACTTTTGGGAAGGTGTAAGGTCAAAAGATTGTATAGAATAAATGCCAGGGCAGGATAAGATGGAGGGAAATATAGATAGTTTTTTTTACAACATGACTGTTATGGAAGTCTCTAGCAAATCTACACATATATAGCCTATATTGATTTGCTTGTGTTATTATTGGGGAGAGATGAAGAGGGATAAGAAGTTAGAACTCAAAGTTAAATGTTGAGAATTGTTTTTGCTTGTAACTAACTGGGAAATAAGAAATACAGGTTATGAGATACAGAAATCTATCTTGCCTACAAGGAAAGAGAGAAGATAGGGATAAGGGAAGGGAGGGCTGTGATAAAAGGGAAGACAGATTTGGGGAAGGGCTAATCAGGGGTGGGGGAAGAGGAGAGATGGGAAGAAAATTGGAAACTAAAATTTTTTTGGAAATGAATGTTGAAAATTAAAAATAAATAAATAAATAAATTGGAAAAAAAAGCTTCAGTGGAGTGAGCTATTGTTTTGTCCATAGTGCTTGTTAGAGTTTCATTGAAGAAATCAGATGTATTTGCCTATGCTCAAATTGCCAATCAATGAATAAGAATTCACTGAAACAATTAGCTTTCTGAATTGAAGTGTAAAAAGAAGGAAAATAGATAAATTTACTAATTGTCTTTCCTCCAATCATTAACTGGCATTGGTCTTATTCAGGATATAAACAAAGAAAATGTAAATAGACAGAATTTTGAGAACTTTTGAAGAAGCTAGGACTTGTCTTTTTATTCAAGTGTAGCCACAAGTACTTGGAGAATCACCGTAGAAGAGAAGCAGCCGTCTCAGAGAATCGGAATATGTGTTTATATTTGAAACATATAGAAAGAACCAGCCAAGAAAGGTTACTGCCTAAATAGGCAACAATTTTGCCCAAAGCCTCTTGAATAAAAATTTTTGCTGTTTAAAAATCAGAAGATGTAGAAAAGGAGATCAGTACTTACTGACAGAATGTCTAATATAAATATTTTCCAGACATGAATCTGACGATACATTTCATTTCAACATGTCACATTGATTTTTGAAAGGCAGAAAGGATTCAAAAGCACCGTGACAGAGCATTGAAGTGGTTCACCAAACTTGTTTGTTGTATTTTGGCAGGCTGTCCCATTTTCTAATGATAAGTTGATATCACTAAATTCCTAGTTAAGTTCTTTTTCCTTGGCATTAGATACAAAGTACTTAACTTTTCACTAGTTTGCAACAGTTGTGTAAAGGAGATGACAGAGGTTACTTACCTCCAAAATAAAACGTTAACTGTATTCATTTCAATAGTAGGTTTGTAGGCAAAAGAACATTGATTTAGAAAAGAACTTTGATATAGTCCTACTTCAGCCATTTAGTAGCTGTGTAGTGAAAGCTAATTCATTTAACTTCCTTGAGTCTCAGTTTCCTTATCTACAAATACTCTAATGGAGTTGGTCTTATCATGTGTCAAAGGCAACAACTAACACCATTTCATGGGACATTTGATTAAGTTATATTGCTGTATTTGTCTTCATGTTGAAAATGGGGATACTAACATTTGTACTACCTATTTTACAGAGCTATTCTGAGGAAATCACCTTGTAATCCTAAAATGCTAAAATGATGTCAATTGCTGACATTGATTTATGCCCTCCCTTTGACCAACCATGAATTTCAAACTCCTACAAAGAATTCAGTCAGTAGGCATTTATTAAGTGCCTACTATATAATAGCCTGTGTACTCTGTGTAGAGAATAGGAAAAAACATTTTTTCTTTTGCTTTCTACTAGATGATTATGTCAAAACTATCTGCTTTTGATTTCATGAGTTGGCTGAGTTTACTGTTGATTTTTCTTCTTGTAAGACGTTAATTATGTGATCTAACATTCTAAGGCTGTATCCCATATATATCTATTGATGTATGCCACCATCACTGCTGTAATAGTCAATTTGTATATCCATTCATGTCCCTCCTATTATAAAGACTATGGTAAATACCTAAAAGAGCACAATTATTTTTCTAAATTCTTGCACTCCTTATAATGCGATTCCTATCTGATTACAAGTTTCTTGAATTACTGAACCATAATTTTTTCTCTTTTGCAAATTCCGTATAATTGCCAAATTAACAGTCTCAAAGGGATAACATATTTACCAAATCTACGATGCTGGAAGCTGAATCAAGACAACAGAAATACTTTACAAGGTATTTTTTTTAAATGGAAGGGCATCAATAAATGAAATACTTAAAGGTCCTAATCACACCACATCTCAGGTCAAGCACAATCAGTTAATCCACTACTTCCATGACACCTACTCAGTCCAAACCACTGCCACTCCCTGCACAAAATGTGAAAATACTGATTCTATTGAGTCAGCCAAGGAAATGATAGTTTATACTATAAAGGTGAGGACTGGAAGTTACAGCAGTGAAGAACCAACAAAAGACACAGAGAATTTCATGCCCAACAAAAAATAGAATACAATCTCATTCCATGGAGTCTTGTATGATTAGAGAATTTGCTAGAACTTCATAAACAGCAAAGTGAGGAGGCAGATAATACCAAGACTCTGGGGGTAGCACAGAGGAAAAGGTACATTCTATAATAGTATGAGCAAAGAGAAAACTAGACAGTCAAGTAAAACTATAAGTAAAAGACAAAAAAAATTCAAAAAAGAAATTTGGGTTATAAACATAACTAGGTTTATAACTGGAGACTAAAAAAGGCAGAAAAAGAAATAATGAGTATTTTAAAGAGTCACACAATAGATTAATAAGTATTAATTATATATATAATTATAATTTCAATAAAAATGAACTAAAACTCCAAAAGAAACAGAATTCTCTGCATTTTCTAGAGACATTCAATAGGAGAAAATTACTCCTGGTAATTTAACTACTGGTTAAAATAAGAATGCAATTTTCCAAAATTGATATCTAAATTGACATTAGGTTGGAAATCAGAGCTCTCAAAAATAAATTACAAAGATAAACAGAGTATACAAAAGAGAATACATGATCAAAAATTCTCCAAAGTGATATAACAAAATAGAAAGTTACTCCAGTCAGAAGAGGGAAGGCAAGAAACATAGCGGAAGTGGAGATGTACTCCTACTCAACCTCGAAATGAGTAGAGGATTGCTTTAGGTTCTCAATACATGTGACAAACTACTGCAAAGTAAACTAGAGTAGAGGGAAGTAGGGAGAGAATTAGCCTTTATATAGTGACTACTATGTGCCAAGCACTGCTAAGCACTTTACAAATGTTATCTTCTTTGATGCTCACAACCTTGTAAGGAAGGTACTGGCTTTATCCTCGTGGTAGGAACCATGGCTTGAAATGGTAAGAATATGTGAAAACTGGAGTCCATTAATTAGCTCACTGCACTTAAAAGCTACCTTTCTTGGGTGAGAACACTCGATGACTAACTGAATTAATCATTCAAAACTCAGAGTATATAAATAAGTTTAAGGTGCATATATAAAATGAAAAGCTAGTACAGAACCAGGGAAAGTTTTAAAAGGTCTGTCAGCAGAGAAGAACATGAGTACACCAATAACTGGAGTAGGAAGAATTAGCATCATAGGGGCAAAAGACCAAAAGAGAAAGACAAAGTAGGACCGAGATGAGGAAAAAAAAGGGAGAGGTCAAGATATCAAGGAAGGACATCAGTCCTTCAGGCATCTGAGAGGAGAATATGGATTGACACTACCAAATATACCAACCCATAATTTTCCTAATATTGAATCAGCTCCTATCCTTGCTATAGATCTAGCTAGGCCACACTGTAAGTTTTTTCAACAATAAAAGAACAGCTAGCAGTTATACATTGTAAAGTTTGTAAACAATTTTTACAAATATTATCCTATTTTATCCTGACAACAGCCCTGGGAAGTAGGTGTTTTTAGTTAGTAAGTGTCTGAGAACAGATTTAAACTCAGGTCTCCAGAAATCCAGTTCCAACATTCTGTTCAATGGGCTACCTCATTTCCTTATGTTACTGTAACTGTTTTGCTAAAACAGTAACTTTGCATGAATATTCATTAGGAATAGGGGTTCATGGCTATTTCTGTTTTGATTCAACATAGTTTAGTTATCAAGACTATATTTGGAATGATCATATCATAGAAAGAATATAATTAAATTCCTTATTTTCCTATTTTTGCAAAGTTTATAAAGTACTGAAATTAATTATCTTTCAAATTACTAGATCCTGGTCCCACCTCCTCCTTTCCCCACCTTGGAAGTTTATTAATGGCTGCTTCAATTTCTTTTTTATGAGTATAGGGTGTTTAAATGATCTCTTTGTTGTTTTACTAAGGATTTTATGTTTTTGGAAATAATTCACTATTTCATTTGAATTGTTAATGTTTGAGGAGGCATATATTCGGCCACATATTTCTGCTTCATTCATTAAAAAGTCTCCATTTTCGGGGGGGGCGGAGCCAAGATGGCGGAGTAGAAAGACTCACCTATGCTAGCTCCAAACCCACAGCCCATAATTATCTATAAAAAGAACTCTCAACAAATTCTGGAACAGTGGAGCCAAGCAGCAACATAGTGAAGGAGATTTCCGTTCCAGAGAGCCCTGAAAAACCAACACCAAAGGTCCATCGGGCACAAGACGGGAGCAGGGCCCTGCCCTGCCCTGGCCGCATGGCTTGGAGAGGAGCAAGCAGATCCAAGCAGGCTTCAGGGACAAAATCTCCAGTGGTCACAAAGATCCCTACACCCACAGACGCACAGGTCAGTGAAACAGACATCAAGATGGGCTTAGAGGGGACTGGGGGGTCTCCATGACTCAGGCGACCTCGGGAGGCAGAGGCAGAGGCAGCGGGTGGCCAGAGGCTCCAGAGCAGGCAGGAGCTCAGCAGCAGTGCCATTACAGAAGGTCTCTGCATAAACCCCTTGAGGGAACTGAGCCTGGGATGCGGCCCTGCCCCCACCTGAGAACCTGATTTAATCTTACCCTGAATAGCAGCCAGGCCTGCAGCCGAAAGCCCTGAGGCTGGGGAGCAGCATTTGAGTCTCAGACCCCAAGTACTAGCTGGACAGACCTAAGCAGGGGTGGAGAGGACTCTCAGAAGCCAAGTAACTGGCTGGGAAAATGTTCAGAAAAGGGAAAAAAAATAAAACCATAGAAGGTTATGTTCTTGGGGAACAGATGATTCCGCCCTTCCTCTCTGACAAAGAAGAAAACTGCTTACCATCAGGAAAAGACATAGAAGTCAAGGCCTCTGTATCCCAAATATCTGAAATAGATATCCAGTGGACTCAGGCCTTGGAAGTCCTCAAATAGGATTTTGAAAATCAGGTCAGACAAGTGGAGGAAAAACTGGGAAGAGAAATGAGAGAGATGCAAGAAAAGCATGAAAAATGGATCAATACCTTAATAAAGGAGACCCAAAAAAATGCTGAAGAAAATAACACTTTGAAAAATAGGCTGACTCAATTGGCAAAAGAGGTTCAAAAAGTGAATGAGGAGAAGAATGCTTTTCAAAAGCAGAATTAGTCAAGTGGAAAAAGAGGTTCAAAAGCTCACCAAAGAAAATAGTTCTCTCAAAATTAGAATGGAACACACGGAGGCCAATGACTTTCTGAGAAACCAAGAAAACACAAAACAAAACCAAAAGAATGAAAAAAAAAGGAAGATAATGTGAAATATCTCATTGGAAAAACAACTGACCTGGAAAATAGATCCAGGAGAGACAATTTAAAAATTATGGGACTACCTGAAAGCCATGACAAAAAAAAAGAGCCTAGACATCAACCTTCATGAAATTATCAAGGAAAACTGCCCTGATATTCTAGAACCAGAGGGCAAAATAAGCATTCAAGGAATCCACTGATCACCACCCTGAAAGAGATCCAAAAAAGAACCACCTAGGAACATTGTGGCCAAATTCCAGAGTTCCCAGGTCAAGGAGAAAATATTGCA
>JAQQSK010016591.1:0-10389 GCA_028658325.1 Potorous gilbertii | reverse complement strand
GTTTCTCTTTTTGGATCTCTTTCAGGCGGTGATCGGTGGATTCCTTGAATACTTATTTTGCCCTCTGGTTCTAGAATATCAGGGCAGTTTTCCTTGATAATTTCATGAAAGATGATGTCTAGGCTCTTTTCTTGATCATGGCTTTCAGGTAGTCCCATAATTTTTAAATTGTCTCTTCTGGATCTATTTTCCAGGTCAGTTGTTTTTCCAGTGAGATATTTTACATTATCTTCCTATTTTACATTATCTTCCATTTTTTCATTCTTTTGGTTTTGTTTTGTGATTTCTTGGTTTCTCATAAAGTCATTAGCCTCCATCTATTCCATTCTCATTTTGAAAGAACTATTTTCTTCAGTGAGCTTTTGAACCTCCTTTTCCATTTGGCTAATTCTGCTTTTTAAAACATTCTTCTCCTCAGTGGTCTTTTGAACCTCTTTTGCCAATTGAGTTAACCTATTTTTCGAGGTGTTATTTTCTTCAGCATTTTTTGGGTCTCCTTTAGCATGATGTTGACCTGCTTTTCGTGCTTTTCTTGCATCTCTCTCATTTCTCTTCCCAGTTTTTCTTCTACCTGTCTAACTTGATTTTCAAAATCCTTTTTGAGCTCTTTCATGGCCTGAGCCCAATGAATATTTATTTTGGATGTTTGGGATACAGAAGCCTTGCCTTCTATGTCTTTCCCTGATGGTAAGCATTGTTCTTCCTCATCTAAAAGGATAGGAGAAGATATCTGGTCACCAAGAAAGTAACCTTCTGTGGTCTTATTTTTTTTCCCTTTTCTGGGCATTTTCCCAGCCAGTTACTTGACTTCTGAGATTCCTTTCCACACCTACCTCACCTCCAGATCTTCCCAGCTAGTGCTTGGGGTCTGAGATTCAAATGCTGCTTCCCAGCCTCAGGGCTTCCAGCAGGGGCAGGGCTGCTATTCAGTGTAAGATTAAATTCAGGTGCTCAGGTGAGGGCAGGGCTTCTATTCAGTGTAAGATTAAATTCAGATGCTCAGGTGAGGGCAGGGCTGCTATTCAGTGTGAGATTAAGTTCAGCTCCTCAAGTGGGGGGCAAGGCCACCACCCAGGCTCAGTTCCCTCAAAGAGTTTAGGTGGAGACCTTCAACAATGGATCCGAGCTCCTGCCTGCTTTGGGAGCCCCTGTCCACTGCTGCCTCTGTTGCTGCCTCCCAAGGCAATTATGAGTTATGGAGACACCTTGCTTCCCTCTCAGTTAGCAGAAAAGGCCCTCTCACTGACCTTCACACCTGTGGGTTAGAGGGACCTTCAAGGGCCCTGGAGATTTCATCCCTGAAACCTGCTTGGATCTGGTCCTCTCAGTGCCATGCGGCCAAGGCAGGGCTGGGCTCTGCTCTGGGTATGGTGCGTGATGGACCTTTGGTATCGGTTTTTCAGGGCTCTCTGGAACAGAAATCTCCTCCACTCCGTTGTTGTGTGGCTTCCGCTGCTCCAGAATTTGTTGGGAGTTCTTTTTTACAGGTATTTTATGGGCTGTGTGTTAGGAGCTATCATATGTATGTCTTTCTACTCCGCCATCTTGGCTCCTCCCCACAAACCAACATTTCAACCCTGGCTGACAGTACAGACAGCATTCTGCAGTGGGCCACTCTCTCCCTTTGAAAAGGAGGTCATTATGTTTCATCAGTCCTCTGGAATTGAGATGGTTCATTACAACATATTTAGGTCTCCTAGAAATGAATGAACACTAGAAGTCTTTGCTATTAGAATCATTCTTAAAAGTCTAATAACTGAGTATTCAGATGGAGATTAAGGAAGGGGTAGATTGAGGGAAAGAGAGAAGAGGTTAGAAGAGATAGAGAGCAGGTATAATTTAAAATCAAGATATGTAGTTGTATCATTAAATATTTACTGTGGATTTATTATGTTCAGGCAGCTAGGTGACTCAGCAGTGAGATCACTGGGCCCAGAATCAGGAAGATTTGAGATCAAATCTAGCCTCAGACACATACTAGCTGTGTGACCCTGAACAAATAATTCATCTTATTTGCCTCAGTTTCCTCATCTGTAAAATGACCTGGAGAACAAAATAGCAAACCTCTCCAATATTTTGGCCAAGAAAACCTCAAATGAGAACATGAAGAATGGGACATGACTGAAATGACTAAACAAAAATTTTGTGCGTACCACTGGACTAAGACCTTGAGATACAAATAGGTTTAAGATATAGCTCCATCCCTCAGAGGGGTTGAATAACTGAGGAGATATGGCCCTTAACAAAAGGCAGAATGATACATGATAGTATATAAAATTGACAAACTTTTGTATAACACTTTAAAGTTTGCAGAGTACTTAACATACAATACTATATTTTACTTAAGTCTTAGGATTACTCTATGATGTAAGCACTACAATTATTTTCCAATGAAGAAAAATGAGGGAATAGCTAAGATGACTAGTTTATGATTGCAAGCCTAGTATGTTTCTTCCCAAATCCAAGGCCAGAACTCCATCTGTCATGACACCCTACCTTTGGTGAGATGCAGACAATAAATGCTATGGGAGAGGAAAATCTCAGAAGACTGGAGCAGTCAAAGACTGCTCTTTGAAGAAGGTAAGCCTTGAAGGAAGAGCAGGACTTTCCAAAACTGGGAAAGGAAGGAAAGGTTTTGTAGGAAAAGGGCGTGGTATGGGCAAAAGGGCTCAATCTATTAACAATCTTAAAGTATTTATGAAGCACCTTCTAAGTGCTAAGTGGGCACTGTGCTAGTTCCTGGGGATATCCATGAAAAGAATAAAGCAATCCCTACATACAGAGAAATGATCTTAGAATAGAAAATTCAAGTATTAGCTGAGCCATGCACTGCTTAGGTGACCTTGAGTCAGTTACTTTATTTTTCTAAACCCGTTTCCTCAGTGATTGAATGAAAGAGTTGGACAAGATGTTAATAAGGTCTTTTCCAGCTGTAAAATTCTATGCCTTTAAGTATAGCTGCAGGAAAGAGTTTGTTATGTATGAAAAGCATTTGCGGGGGCTTAGTTTACAAATAAATGAACTGATTCCTAGAGAGGCAAAACTAGCAAATGCAAAAGGTCCAGAATCTGACTCTCTTGCCTGAGTCTAGCATTCTATTTATTCATTACAGTACCAGGGCTTCTTCAACTTTTTACACTCTTGACTACTTTTGGAGTTTAGGCATTGTTGGTGTTTTGTGGCCTGAGGGCATGTGCAGTACAAAGAGCACATGCTTTGTGTTCACAGCCAGGGCTGCAGTAAAATTGCGTGATGCAACACAGGCAAGTGCTGCCAGAAACACTTCAGATTCATTGCATATTTGATTTTTAATTAATTTTTGGTCATTGAACGTTCAGAAACCTTTACTGTTGCCAAGTTTTTCATGACCCCATATGGTGCTTCGACCCACAATTAAGAAGAGCTGCTGGCTACACTATGTTGATTTGGTTCTGCCCAAGAAGGCCTAAAGGATGGATTTGCAGTCAACCTGGATTGCTCTCAGGAGCCCAGAATTAACCTCCACATGGCAAGATTCCCTAGGTATAGTCAAGCCCTGATTCAATTGCCAAAATTGGGGAGAACTTGGGGAACATAAAATACGCAGTGTTTCTGGTCATTCTGTTAATCTGTCCATCAGGTAACTTTGCTCTGACTTTTACCTACCCACAATTGCACACATCTCTACCCCGACCCTCTGCATCCTTTCTTAGGCAGAGACCACAACCTTTGTGCATGGTAATGGTGGTTGGATGGGGAGGGATGTCTTTCATAATGGAGGCATAATTCATGGTGTAGAGTGAGGTGGGGTGTGAAGGAGAAGGCTCAATTCCAGTTAAGTCCATCGCTCTTTCTCTCAAAGCAGATTGACAATAAAAAAGGAATAGTCCTCCATTTTTTAAAAAATGTATTGTGTGTTTGGAAATGACATCTATGCTAACCCACCTAGGACAAACCAACCTGGGAAACCTGACATTTTATTTCTTTTCTTACCAGAATTCTCAAAAATCTTTTACAGTAGCTGCTTCCAACTAAATGTCAGATTGTTCTTAGAGAATGCATTCAAAAGCTAATTTAGATTCCTTCTACCATCAGTCACTCTCCCCCCACAACCCCCATGTCTATTCCAGGCTCATTGTGAAAGGAAATCGTGTTTGGACATTTTTAACATACTATATTGACAAATTTTATAAATTAACCTGTGTTACTGTATTTAACATTTTTCAAAACAATTTTTCATACCAGTGACCTTTGATGGTAAACATTTGTGTCAAAATATCTGCTCAGGACTCAGGAATCATTTTCCTTATTGGTATACATGGTGCCATAAACATGTCAGTGTTTTCTTTATGGGGGTAAAGAAATAAGTCACTTTACCCGGGGGGCACCCAAGGGAATCTGCTGATAGCATGAAAAAATCTAAGAGGAAAAATACTGTTTTTCAGACTGGCCAATCAATTGTTTTTCCATCTCCATGCCCATGCTGCCTACTCCATTGCAATTCTGATGCAGTCATCATTCATTATTGCATATTATCATGTACCCTGTGATGTATTACTGATGCTGTGGAATCATCTGGTTCAGTTCAGTGGGGGGTAGGGTTTGAGAAGGGGACAGCTCCCTCTCTAAAATCTGTTCATGTCCCCTACTCAGGTTTCTGCCTAGGAATATCTGACTTTGACTAGCATCCAGGAATTACCCCTCAGTTTCTATGAAAACATTCAGGAATTTGACTCATATCCACCTTCATGCTCTATTCCAGGACTCTATCCACCTCATCCCTTTGCATACACTTGGCATTCATGGTGTTGCCTTAGAGCCCTGGAATTCTGACTTTATCATATATAGTCCAGTCAAAGACCCACTGCTATTCTCAGGCAACCTTTGTCTCATGTCACCAGGCAAGGACTCTTTTTCTCCCTTTCCCAGGCCTCTCTTCTTCTACCTCTGAGGCTACAATGACAAAATTAGCACTACTATCCATGGAAGATATGAGTCAATTATTAACCTGTGGCTCTGCTTACCATCCTTGATAACTTCCTTGACCAAAATAGCCCTCCCTGACTACTACTTCTGTGTGTATGTGTGTGTGTGTGTGTGTGTGTGTATGTGTGCGCGTGTGTGTGCTGTGTTCCCCTATTAGAATATATTTCCTTAGATTAACGACTTCTTTTACTATCTCCAGCACTTAGCACAATGTCTGGCATATGGTACTTAACAAACTCACTCATGCCATCAAACACACACACGCACACATGCACACATTCACATGCACACTCACATACATGTGTGCATGCGCGCACACACACACACACACACACACACACACACACACACCATTTCCCCCTGAGCTCATAAACAATCAAGACAACGCTTTCCATTCTCTGGTCAGCCTCTGTCTTCCACACCTTCAGCCTTATCTTACTAGCCTTTGTGCTCCTCCTTCTTGCCAAAAGAAAGAATTCAGGGTTTGCTAGGCAGTCAAGCAATCTTCTCACTCTGGTGATCTCAGCTTTCCCAGGCACCTCTATCCATTCTTTATAAATTATACTACTCAGGTAAGCCCCCTGCAGGAGGAAAGAACTCAGAGTTCTCAGTCTTTTTATCTGGTATCTTCTACCTCCCCAGGGACTTATTTAGTCCTCTAGACTGATAGTAGCACCATGAATGCACTCCCTACCCCTACCCCAGACAATGTAAGAAAGAATTTACAGTTGCTAGGATGTCTAGAAACCCTCCCTTCTAGTAGCTTTATCCTCTCTTGGGACCTATACAGTCCACATAACTCACAGTACCATTGGGTCTAGGTTGCTCATCTCAGGATGGAACCAAGATCCCAAAAATCCATTCAGCCTTTGAGGACTTTTCATGAGAAGTGAATAAAATAAACCAGATAAGTAGTATATTCAGATTAAATTTTAAAATAAGAAAAGAACTTAATTGGGTCAGTCCTGAAATGGGACAAAAACAGATGAGGAAGACTAATTGTGTAAGTGCAATGAGGGAGAAAAGAAACCTAAATATCTGCTTCCAGGGTGATTTCTATGCCTGAAGGTGAGAACATATCTTAACATATATATTATTTGCACAGGTTGGGGGGGAAAACAAAAGTTTATATAACTGAAAGGCATGAGAAAAAGAAATGTGGTGGTGGCATCTTTGTATGGTTTTAATTTACGTTTAATGTCAGATATTCTGTTAAAACTGTTCAGAACCTGCTCTGCCTCCCTCCTCAGAGAACTATGACAAGTGCTGCATAAAAATTATGTTAAATGCTGACACTGAACTATCAAATCCCCCTCCCTGAGCCTTCACAGTCTCATCAGCAAAATGAGGGAATTGAACTACATGAACTCCTTCCATCTCTTCCAGCTCTAAATCTATAATCCCATAATCCTAAATTATTCTGTATTTGGGGAGGAAGGTTGCTTGCTAGATGACTGCTGGAGTAGTGGCAGTAGAAGCAATTGTTGTGATATGTATCCCAGGTAGCACTTAAAAGTTTGCAAAGTACTTTACAAATATTAGCTCATTTTATCCTTACAAAAATCCTGGGGAATAGGTGCTTCTAATTCCCCTTTTACATCTGGGGAAATTCAGGCAGCAAAGGTTCAATGATTTGCTCAGGGTCTCACAGTTAGGACATGTCTGATCCCAGATTCTAGGTCGGATCTCCCTGACTCCAGGTGCAGAGTTCCCCTCACCATACTACCTAACAGCCTCTAGAGGCTTAATACTGTGTCTTTGATACGTGGCAAGATCAGAGCAGAGAGTGAGTATGGGTGAATTCAGTGGTAAAAGATTCTGCCTTCATCTGAGAATGTTCAGATATGGAATGGGGGTTGATATCAGTCTATCTGCCCATCAGCTGGGAAATGTATGCTATATGATACTAATGCTATGAGAAATGATGGTTTCAGAGAAATCTAAGAAGAGTTGCATGAACTACAGAAAAGCGAAGGGATCAGAACCAGAAGGAAAAATGATGCAGTAACAGCAATATCGTAAAAAAAAACCACTTTGACAGACTTGGGAACCCCAGTGCCACTGGACTCAAGATGAAATACGCTACCTGCCTCTTTACAGAGAGGCGAATGAATCAGTGAAGATTGAAACACTTCTTTGGACATTTCTAATGGAGAAATTTGTTTTGCTTGACTGTATATGTTTGTGATAGGGCTTTTGTTTTTATTGCTTTCTTAATGGGGGATGGAGGGAAAGATGAGATGAAAGAGAGTGCAGATCTTAAAAAAAAGAAAATTGGATTAAAAATAAAGAAAAGAAACTAGCAACCCTCAATAAGGGA
The DNA here is from genome assembly GCA_028658325.1 of Potorous gilbertii. NCBI lineage: Eukaryota > Metazoa > Chordata > Mammalia > Diprotodontia > Potoroidae > Potorous > Potorous gilbertii. Next base: position 3,104 of record JAQQSK010016591.1, on the reverse strand, counting down.
GAAATTTTACAACCTCTAATTAAATATCCCTCTTGCAATCTCTAGCTGAAGGGGGGGTTGTCTTTTGTCACCAAACTTTCCTATATTTATAGCTCTCTGAAAGCATGAATATCCCACCACCTCTTCACCTTTCCCAGAGTCGGATGATTGAGACACTTAAGCACTAGAAGCAGGAGAGAGACACAGGTGCTGTTTTTACACAAGAAGATTCTCCTCTTTCCTCTCACAGTTGGAGAAGCAGCTGGAAAGGAAAGATTGATTGTGACACCTCAGGGGGTATTTAGAGACAGGGAAGTAATGAGAGCACTGATGGGGATGGCAAAGGAGTGGTTAGGAGCTCGTTTGGGCATGGTGATAGTTCTAATGTGAAAGTAGAGTCAGTGGTGCTGACATATACTTCACACATATTTATCAACATCAGAACAGAAACTGAGCTTACGTAAGAACAGAAGCCAGGGCATTGCATTCCTGTGTGGCTTGGTTGCTAATATACTTCACCCAAAGTATACAAGTGTTCAGCAAGTAATTATAAGAAATGTAAGGTGAGATTCTACCTCCTATGGTTTGATTTCCTAGGGAGGGGAGATCGGAGGAGCTGAGCTGGACTCTGGTTTTATATTCCAAAGAGAGCCCTTGGTAGGAGGAGATGAGGATAGAAAGGAAAAGCTTAATGTTTAGCCTGGATGAGAAGATTTAGAGAGGATGAGATGATGTCTTCATGTATCTGAAGGACTGCCATGTACAAAAGAGTGTGGTCCCAAATGTGAGAACAGTTAAGAATTAGATGAGATGTGTTTATGTATTAAAGGATTATATTTTGTTTTCTTAGTTGCTCTAAAACATTTGTTCGGTCCCAGAGGGCAGAACTAAAACCAATGGGATGGAAGTTACAGAGGCAGATTTTAGATCAACATAACGAAAATCTTCCTAACCATTAGAGCCATCCAAAAGTAGATGGGGAGACCTTGAAAGGGAGTGGAATCCTCATCAATGGGGGTCTTCTAGTGGAGGCTAAATGACTTCTTGGTCTTTTGGGGGTTTTTTGAGATTGGATCTTCCTGTCTTAGGGGCAGCTCGGTGGCAAAAATCAGGAAGACTCATCTTCATGAATTCAAATCTAGCCTCACACACAATACCTTTATGACACTGTGCAAGTCATTTAACCCTATTTGCCTCAGTTTCCTCATCTTTAAAATGAGCTGGAGAAGGAGATGGCAAACTTCTCCAGTATCTTTGCCAAGAAAACCCCCAAATGGGGTCACAAAGAGTCAGATGTGACTGAAAGATTTTTGAACAATGAACTGACATGTAACATAGTAGCAGTTATGCTGATTCATGACAGATTACATCTTACTACAACAAATTCCTGAATGCCCAGATGATTCTTTTGCCCAGTCTTTTGAAACTCCCAAGGTTAAAACCTCCAATTCTTCCACCTAAAATGAAAGAACAAATGCTAGGGCAAAGGACTGAGATCTGTTTGTTTGTTTTTCATTTAATTTTTAATATCCTTTTTCTCAATTACATATAAACAAATATTTTTAGCATTCTTTTTATTAATGTTGAGTTCCATATTCTTTCCTCCCTCCTGCCCCTACCATCTCCTTGAAAAGGCAAGCAATTTGATATAGATCATATATGTACACTCATGCAAAACATTTCTGCATTAGCTGTGTGCCAAAGAAAATGTAGACCCAAAAATTAAAACAAGAATGATAAGTTTTTTAAAAAAATATATTTCAATCTGTATTCAAACCCCATCAATCCTTTATCTGGAGGCAGACAGCATTTTTCATCATAAATTCTTTTAAAATTGGTTTGGTGAAACCAATATCTATGTCATTCACAGGTGGTCATTACACAATTTTGCGGTTACTATGTACAATATTATCCTGGTTCTGCTTGTTTCACTTTGCATCAGTTTGTGTAAGTCCTTCCAGGCTTTTCTGAGACCATCCTGCTTGTCATTTCTTATAGCATAATGGTATCCCATCACAATCCTATACCACAACTTGTTCAGCCATTCTCCAAATGATGGGTACCCCATCAATTTCTAATTCTTTTGCCATCACAAAGAAAATGCTATTAATATCTTTGTACACGTATATATTTTATATTGCCTGAAGTTATTTTAAACAGAATTTCAGTTTTTATCTCTTGTTGCAGGGCTTTGGTGGTGATATATAGAAATGCTGATGGCTTATGTGGTTTTATATCCAACAAATTTGCTTAAGTTGTTAATTATTTCAACTAAGTTTTTTGGTAAATTCTCTACAATTCTCTAAGTATCTCACCATACTGTTTGCAAAGAGTGATAGTTTTATTTCCTCATTGCCTATTCTAATTGCTTCCATTTCTTTTCCCTCTTTTATTGCTAAAATTTATTTTATTATTTTATTATTAAAATTTATTGCTATTCCTGCTTTTATTGCTTTCCAGAATGATATTGAAAAATAGTGATGAAAATGGCCAGCTTTGTTGGAAAGGCTTCTAGTTAATTCCCATTACTGATAATGCTTGCTGATGGTTTTAGATAGAAACTATTTGTCAAGGGGCAGAGCCAAGATGGCGGAGTAGAAAGACTCACCTATAGTAGGTCTGAACCCACAGCCCATGAATTTCCTCTAAAAAAACTCCCAACAAATTCTGGAACAGTGGAAGCCACCCAGCAACACAGAGAAGGAGATTTCTGTTCCAGAGAGTCCTGAAAAACTGATCCCAAAGGTCCATCGCACCCCGGGAGGGAGCGGAGCCCTCCCCCAGACCTGGCCGCGCAGCACTGAGACGAGCGAGCAGATCCAAGCAGGCGTCAGGGACAGAATCTCCAGAGGCCACGAAGGTCCCTCCACCCACAGACTCACAGGTCAGTGAGAGAGATGGGCTGAGAGGGGAGCGGGCTGTCTCCAGGACTCAGGCCCCCTTGGGAGGCAGCGGCAGTGGGAGCGGCAGTGGCAGCAGGAGGCCAGAGGCTCCCAGAGCAGGCAGGAGCTCAGCAGCAGCTCCATTACAAAAGGTCTCTGCATAAACCACTTGAGGGAACTGAACCTGGGAGGCGACACTGCTCCCACCTGAGAACCAGCAAATAAGCTCCCATTGAATAGCAG